>APFE031564447.1:132316-172086 GCA_000404065.3 Pinus taeda
AAATAGAACTGCTGCCTCTGCCTGCAAAATGCTGAGAAGTATGCTGTTTTCAAGGGGAAAAATCATAAGGGAACTGTTAGGGAGGGATTTTTAATAAGGAATGGGAAATAAAAACAGGGATTTTTAGGGAAAATTCACAAAATGTAACACATATCATCTTATCATTTTTAAGAAATCATTTGCAACGAAACCATGTATGACAGGGACCAAGGGAAAGAACATAGGTTATGACAGGGGTATGGGACAACATTGTCCATTTGATTTTTGTCCTTTAATGAAGCAAACTCTGCTATCTGGACGGGATTCATATGCATTTAGTGATAAGGGAAAGAGAGCTTCACTTGTATTTTTATCAAAAGGAGATTTGACAATTTCAAGGGAATGATAAAAAAGGGAAAACAGAGTTTATTTTGGGCAGCACAGCAACATGATTTTATAGACCAAACACACAGCAATATGTCCATTATGAATATATACACAGCTGCAATCTTTGATTTTTCTTTTTATAAATTTCATAACAGCAGCTTGCCTCTTTTTTACACCCAATAATATCTTTGTTTTTCATATTTGGGTCATTTTGGCATTTTATTTTTATTTTTCTTTTCATATCAATTTTTATATATATATATATTTTTATTCTTTTTGTTTTATTTTCTTGCTGCAGGTCCATGTAATTTGCTTGCTGTGGGAAGGATAAGGGCAATTTAGGGTTTGTGGGAACATGAAGGATATTAGGGTTTAGCGAAGAAATTTAGGAAGGGAAAGATTTTGAAGGAATATGGGATGGAAACCTTGTATTTCTTGCAAACGATATAAATGAAATAATAAGATAAACATGCAGCAACATTTGTGAATTTAATTGCCAAGGGAACAAGGATGGGATAAGAGGGATTTTTACCTTGAAAAACAAACAAAACCCTAGCAGATTTGCCTACATTGACAACATTTAAATTCACCATTTCTCTTGCAAAATTTTTGAAGAAAAAAACCATGAGACATGTCATCATTCACTTATTCCTTGTTATCATAGATGAATTTGGAGCTTACCTGGTCGATTTAGCAATTTGGGAGGGCGATTTGGGTGATTTGGCACGTTTCTTGGCAAACCCAGCTCGACTAGTCGCACCTCCCACTCAACTAGTCGCACCCCACTGACTCGTCGCTCCAGTTCAAAAATTACACTGTGGGAGCAGCTCTGACTTGTCGCACCTGCCCAACTAGTCGCACCTCCAACTCAACTAGTCGCTCCTCTAGAAATGACTAAAATCGCAGCCAAATCGCCTTTCTTTGCTTCTCTTTGTGTCTTGCAAGTTTGTCAATGCATAATGAGGCCATGAAGAGGGCTTTTTGGTCTTTATAGGTCCACATTTAAAAAAAAATTAAAACATCAAACCCACTTTCAAATGTTGCATGTTTTGGCATTTTATTTAACACTGTTTTTTAAGTTGCACTTTGCCTGAAATTGATTTTTTGAGTGTTTTCACTTGGTTCTTTTTGCAGGTTGATTCTCTGATGGATTCTGAGGAAGAAACCAGGGTTGTTGCCGGCATTCTGAAGAGTTTTGAAAATTTTCTTTATTGTTGCCATTTTCACATGACCTTGGGTTTAAAAATAGAGTTTTTAAAACCAAGGTAAAAATAATAAGCTGTAGCAGATGAAAACTATCAATAAAACATAATTACAAACCTCCTTCTGGCTTGATGAAGACCATCAGACTTTTGACTCATGACCTGGCAATGATTTTGACCGAAACCCTAGACCTAGACTTGGAATTTCAAGACAAAAATGAAACAAGTGTGACACAAGGTTTTTTCAAATGGTATGACCTGATTCCAGCAAAGCCAAGAAGGGAACAAGACCAACTCCTCCATCAGTGTTATGGCATGCCTAACGGGATGCAAAACTGATGCTGATGAGACACCTACATATGCATATGCAAAGCGCTGTTTGATCACCGATGGAGGGCTTAAGACCGACACTAACAATTTGGAAGGTTAGTATCTTATCCGTACTTGACAAAAATCGTGTTAAGCACTTTGCCTTGAAGACGATATTGGTCCCAGTTGACCCAGCTGACAATGACCGGTATGAGGAAGCAATGGCGAGGGCCAAGAGTATCATTCTTGACGGGGTCAAGGATCATATAGTACCACATATTGCCGAGAAGAATACGACACGGGAGATGTGGGAGGCCTTGACCAAGTTGTATTAGCATACTTCTGTGCAGAGGAAGATGCTCCTAGAAAATCAATTGCGGTTATACTAGATGTAGAAGGGAGAACAGATCAACACCTTCCTTGGTCGATTGAAGGAGATCCGAGATCAGTTGACTTCCATAGGGGCCGCACCAGATCCAGAGTTGATGGTGAGAACAACCCTGAATGCAGTCTCAGAAGACTGGGAGGTGTTTGTCCAGAGCATACTAAGCAGGGTGACCCTTCCAGATTGGGAGGAAATGTGGGCGGCTCTTCGTCAAGAAGAGATCAGGAGGGTGACCAAGATGGGAAGCAGTAGCAAGGGGATTAGAATCAAGAAGGAGGAGGTGGATGCTGCCCTAGCATTTGAGGGTAACCGAGAAAAGCGGAAGAAGAAGGACTTCTTCAAGGTCAAATGCTTTCACTATGGGGAGCTAGGTCATTATGCGACCTAGTGCCCGAGGAAGAAGACCAAGGGAGAGGCTTCTGAGACCAAGGCATCGCCAGCGAGGGCAGAGAAGGAAGTGTAGACAAACGATGTCTGTGCCATGAGTGCACACACACCACTTGAGCGAAAGTGGGGAGACATCGAGGTGTAGTCAGGAGAACTACAAATGATGAGGGGCAGGATCTTTGAGGTACCCAAACCCTTGTATTATACCTGGCTACTGGAGCCCCGAAAAGGAGTAGCAGGACTGGTGGATGTCGGTAGAGACGGATGAGGATGGAGTGGTAGAGAGAGCTATAGTGCATGATTCCCAAGACAACGCGAGGTTAGCAGGGTGCAATAGTGCAAGAGGCATGAGAGTGTTGCATCAGTGCAGGATGGCATAGAGAGTTGTGCAATGGTGCGAGATGCAAGGAGTTGTTGCAGCAGCGCAGAGGTCAGAGAGGGAGCACTTGTCAGCGACAGAGGGAACTTCAACATCGGGAGTGTCTCTAGCTTGACAGAGATGTTAGAGTTGGGAGATTAGTTTCTTACTTCTCAGTAACTGAGTTGCAGTGCAACAGTTAGCAGTGGTAGTGGTATGGGCAACACGATGCAACATGATGAGAGGGGATGCAGTGCAGATGTAGCAGTGGCAGTGGCAGGGCCATGGGCAACATCACAGATGCAGAGGGAGGTATCGTACAGATGTAGCAGTGGCAGTGGCAGAGCCATGGGTTGTAGTACGTGATGCAGCAATATAGATGATGGGTAGCAGGCCTAGCATCAGGGACCGATGCAAGATGATTAGAGTAATACTCAGTGAGGAGTATTGCTAGAGCACAGTCCTTGCTAAGAGGGAGTGTTGATTTGGGGTAGCATCCGATGTGCTCTAGCCATGAAATTTGGTGGAGAGGCTAAGGCACATGAGATCTCCAATACCTAGAAAGGGTTTGGGCAGATTCTAAACAGTTTGGGAGATATTAAAATAATTAGTATTTTTAATGATGTCCCTAAGTCTAAACTTAGGGAAATTAAAATATTAATGTGAATTAATATAAAACTGCGTTAGAATGGTGCAAAAGTCATGGATCAAGCTAGATCTAATCTTAGTCGTTGATTAGGGACTTAATCTCGGACGTTGATTTGTCAATGAAAAAAGTATAAGAGGAGGCTTGAGGGTCACTTGGAGAACACACCAAGAGATCAAGATTTCGACTTTCTGAGGCTGGGTTTGCTGATAAAGTTGAGAGAGTGATCTGGAATTGCAGCTAAGGGGCAGTGAATATAGAAGCAAAGAGGCAGAGATAGTGTCAGGAGGATCAGCGCAGCAGCTGGGAAAGTTGACATAGAGGGCAGAAGCTGTAACTACCGGGAATAGTCGGAATTGCCGGAAACTGTCAGAACTGCCGGGAAAGCTGACGCAGAGGGCAAAAGAGGCTAACACAGTCCCTAGAGGCTGATGCTAGGGTTTTTTGTGGGGCAAATTGGAGCTGAGGAGTTGTCAGAGTGTTTATCTGGGGTTTCAGCTGGAGCGTCTGTCTCTGAAGGAGAGGTACTACTGCCGAGATTTTTCTCTATTGGGTGAGTCGGAAATTGCACCCACATTGTATTTTGAAACCGCGTAATAAATCAAACCCTCAAATAGCTGCACTGGTTTTACCGCATTGGGTTTTTCCGAGGACATTAGTCCCGAAATAATGATGTCATTTGTGTGCTTGTTTTTGTTTCCTTCAGTTGATGATCTGTAATGTGTTGAGCATGTACTTGTGTTTATTTTCAGTATTTACATGGTAAATAACTTGTTAATATATCATAACAAGTAGGAAGGAATAA
This sequence comes from Pinus taeda, assembly GCA_000404065.3. NCBI lineage: Eukaryota > Viridiplantae > Streptophyta > Pinopsida > Pinales > Pinaceae > Pinus > Pinus taeda. Next base: position 136,775 of record APFE031564447.1, read on the forward strand.
ATTAGAAAGTACATGGAGGGTTTCTAACTGTTAGACTTAGAAACTTCAACAAAAGCATAGTTAATGTTGGGTGTTGTTGACGAAAATGTTTTGTCTCTCATGATGAATCTTCTTCTAGTAGTCTCTTCCATTTGATAAGGTATTCTTTAATAATCTTGGATCACAGTACCTTCTCTTTGGTAGCGAGCATGCCTGCAGGTTCTAATATGATCCTTCTTTCTTCATCAGTCCAAGGTATCTCTATTTGATTTTGTCCCAGTGCTTTTTTGAGACATGATACATAAAATGTGTTGTTGATTCGACAATTGTCTTGTAGCTTCAATCCATAAGCTATGCTAATTTTTTTAATTATTTGTTATGGCCCATAATACTTAGGAGCTAACTGATTTTTCCCTTGTTGTTTTAATGATAACTGCTTATAGGGTTGCAGTCTGACGAAAACCCAATCTTCTTTTTCGAATTCTCTTTCTGAGTGGTGTTGGTCGACTTGTTTCTTCATTCTATTGCGTGCCATTGTTAAATTTTCTTTTAACAAGTTAATAATTCTTTGGTTTTCCTCTAGGTGGTTCTTTACTACTTGAACCTTAGAATTGTGTAACGCAAAATCCTTCCACTTGGGTGGTTCATAGCTTTATAGGGCTTGGAAGGGAGTCATTTTGGTTGAACTATGATAGGTGGTATTGTACCACCATTCCGCTAGGTGTAGCCACTGAAGCCATTTGTTTTGTTTGTCGTTGACGAAACAACGAAGATATGTTTCCAAACATTTATTTACAACTTTAGTTTGACCATCTGTTTGGGCATGATAAGCCGAACTCATGTTGATGGATATTCCTACTTGGTGGTAGAAATCCTTCCAAAAATTGCCTTCAAATTTTGCATCTCTATGATTGAAAAAATAACCTTGGGAAAACCATGTAGTTTGTAAATGGTTTTACAAAAAACCTCTGCAACTTGATTGGTTGTGTCAATTTTCCTTATCGTCATGAAGTGGGCATATTTTGTGAGTCTATGTACTACGACAAATATCTTGTCCTTACCATCCGACATAGGTAGTGCTTCAATGAAATCCATAGAAATTTCTTCTCATTTTTGATTTGGAAGATGTAACAAATGTAGTAACCCAAGAGTTGGAATATTTTCACTTTTATTTCTCTGACAAATTCACATTCAACAACGTACTTTTGTATATCCTTACCCATACATTTCCAGTAGAATGATTTCCGAATGTTGTAGTAGGTTTTGAAGAATCCAACATGTCCAACCGCAGGAGAACTGTGAGATTTTTTTAGATTTTTGATTCTAAATTTGGATGATGGAGTTAGATAAATTCTACCTTTGTACCACAATATGTCATTTTTCCATTCAAAGTTGGCATATTGACTGATATTTTCAATCATAGAACAACAGTCCAAATCCTTGGCATACTCAACTCGTATTTCGTCTAAACAATCAGGAACAACTACCAAGGTGGTGCATGTTGTGTTGTCATCATCTTTCCAAGAGAGTGCATCAGCGATGACATTTTCTTTTCCCTTTTTGTGCAATATTTACAGGTCGAATGCAGAAAGCTTATCCATCCATTTTTGTTGTTTTGTTGATAATGTTTTTTGTTGAAGTAGGAATTGAAGACTGTTGTGGTCAGTTTGAATTGAGAACTTATTTTTGAGCAGGTAGTGTCGCCATTTAGTTAATGCATGTATGATGGTAAGCATCTCATTTTGGTAAGTTGATTTCAAGCTTTTTCGTTTGTTAGGCTTCTTGCTTTCGAAGGCTATAGGATGGTTGCCTTGCATTAATACTACTCCAATTCCAAACCTTGAAGCATCACATTCGACTATGAATGGTTTGGAGAAATTTGGAGTTGCCAATATCGGTGTGGTTGGCTTTACCTTTTTTAGATTCTCGAAGTATTCGTCTCCTTGGTTATTTCATTGGAAAGCATTCTTTTTTAACAAGTTTGTGAGTGGTGCAGTCAAATGTGCATAATTCTTTATCAATCTTTTGTAATATCCAGTCAACCCTAGAAATGCTCTCAATTTTGACATGTTCTTGGGTTTTGGCCATTCTTTAATTGCCTTAATCTTGTTGGGGTCGAGTTTGACTCCCTTGGATATGATGTGACCCAGATATTTGACATTTTTATGTCCAAAGGTACATTTTGATAGTTTTGCATAAAATTGATTCCTTTCTAATACAAAAAGTACTTCTTCTAAATGTTTGAGATGTTCCTTCCAAGTTTTACTGTAGATAAGGATATCGTCAAAGAAAACAAATATGAACTTTCATAAGTACGGGTGAAAGAGCTCATTCATGGTTGCTTGGAAGGTTGCTAGTGCATTTGCTAGCCCAAATGGCATTGCTTTAAACTCATAATGTCCTTCATGAGTTCTAAACGTAGTCTTTTCGATGTCTTCTGGTTTTACTCGGATTTGATAATAGTTTGATCTAAGATCTAACTTTGAAAAATATTCTGCGCCATGGAGTTCATCCAACATCTCATCAATAAATGGAATTGGAAATTTGTGTTTAATAGCAATCTTGTTTAGTCCTCGATAATCTATACATAATCGGAAAGACCCATCTTTCTTTCGGACTAATACTACTGAGGCTGCATATGGACTTCTACTTTTCGTAAATTACTTTTCGTAATGACTCCACATTTTAGTAGATCTTGTATCAACCTTTCTATTTTTGTTTTATGTTAATGGGGGTAGCGATATAGTTTGACATTCACAAGCGTCACATCTAGTTTGACTTCAATGATATGTTTGATTTTCCTTTCGGGCGGTAATTCCATGGGTAATTTGTGAAATGCTTTGTCATATTTTTGAATCAGGGATGTAACCTTTGGTTGGTGAGTCCCTTCCATAGATAACAATTCTAATTGTTGGGACTGGGCAATGAATATCGATGCTCCTTTGCAAATAAGCTTCTTCATTTGCCGAGTAGAAATAATTTGGGTAGGAGGGGTTTGTAACCGAAACAACTTATACTTTCTTCCATCCGTTTTGAACTTAATGAATTGTTTTTGGTGATTTGTAGAGTACGTCCCTAAAATTTGTAACCATTTCACTCCCAAGACGACATCGACACCTCCCAAGGGAATTGTATAAAAAATGGACTCCATTTCGTAGTTGTTTAGTTGCATTTTGACTTTATCGCACTTTCCTACTCAATCCATTCTTTTCCCATCTGCCACCATAACCTCTAAATCTATTATGGGATAGGAAAAAATGTTTAGCCTTTTTGCAACATTGGCATCTATAAAATTGTATGTGCTCCTTGAATCTATTAATCTTGTTGGGGTCAAGTTTGACTCCCTTGGATATGATGTGACCCAGATATTTGACATCTTTATGTCCAAAGGTACATTTTGATAGTTTTGCATAAAATTGATTCCTTTCTAATACAAAAAGTACTTCTTCTAAATGTTTGAGATGTTCCTTCCAAGTTTCACTGTAGATAAGGACATCGTCAAAGAAAACAAATATGAACTTTCGTAAGTACGGGTGAAAGAGCTCATTCATGGTTGCTTGGAAGGTTGCTAGTGCATTTGTTAGCCCAAATGGCATTGCTTTAAACTCATAATGTCCTTCATGAGTTCTAAACGTAGTCTTTTCGATGTCTTTTGGTCTTATTCGGATTTGATAATAGTTTGATCTAAGATCTAACTTTGAAAAATATTCTGCGCCATGGAGTTCATCCAACATCTCATCAATAAATGGAATTGGAAATTTGTGTTTAATAGCAATCTTGTTTAGTCCTCGATAATCTATACATAATCGGAAAGACACATCTTTCTTTCGGACTAATACTACTGAGGCTGCATATGGACTTCTACTTTTCGTAATGACTCCACATTTTAGTAGATCTTGTATCAACCTTTCTATTTTTGTTTTATGTTGATGGGGGTAGCGATACAGTGTGACATTCACAAGCGTCGCATCTAGTTTGACTTCAATGATATGTTTGATTTTCCTTTCGGGCGGTAATTCCATGGGTAATTTGTGAAATGCTTTGTCATATTTTTGAATCAGGGATGTAACCTTTGGTTGGTGAGTCCCTTCCATAGATAACAATTCTAATTGTTGGGACTGGGCAATGAATATCGGTGCTCCTTTGCGAATAAGCTTCTTCATTTGCCGAGTAGAAATAATTTGGGTAGGAGGGGTTTGTAACCGAAACAACTTATACTTTCTTCCATCCGTTTTGAACTTAATGAATTGTTTTTGGTGATTTGTAGAGTACGTCCCTAAAATTTGTAACCATTTCACTCCGAAGATGACATCGACACCTCCCAAGGGAATTGTATAAAAAATGGACTCCATTTCGTAGTTGTTTAGTTGCATTTTGACTTTATGGCACTTTCCTACGCAATCCATTCTTTTCCCATCTGCCACCATAACCTCTAAATCTACTATGGGATAGGAAAAAAAGTTTAGCCTTTTTGCAACATTGGCATCTATAAAATTGTATGTGCTCCTTGAATCTATTAACACAATAACATTGTATGTGCTCCTTGAATCTATCTTTGTGATAGCTGCCAGAGAAATATGTCTGGATCTGGATCAGGGGTTTCGTTTTCTTTGTTAGTTTCTTCGTCGTAGTCACTATCTAAAGATTCCTCTTCTTGTTTTACTTTGCAGTTGTAGAGTTTTTGTGTAGTGCATTTGTGTCCTGGAGAATATTTGTCTCCGCATGTCCAACATTTTCCATCCTTTTTCTTTTCGAAATGTGACTGTTGATTTCCTCCTCCTCGCAACAGGGGTGGAACGTACTTCCAATGTTTTCTAAAGAAGACTTACTTGAATTTCCTTTTGAGTAGTTGCTTGAATTTTCACTACTAGCATATGTTGTTTTATGGAATTTAAATTTTTGTTCAGCAATTATTATTGTATGTCTAGCTTCTTCAATAGTTTTGGGTTTATATAGTTTTAATTTTGCTCGGATATATTCTTTAAGGCCACATCTATACATTTTTAGAAGCTCTTTGTTAAAAAATCCCCTTTCTCTTACAGAGAATACTTCCCACTCATGGGTGTATTAACTATAGACCCTTTTTGTTTGAGATGAACGATTTTTTCGTAAACATCATCTTCTTCTTCATCATGGAGCCTTTTTAGCAGGGCATCCACAAATTTTTTCCAAACGAACGAGCGAGCCTCACATTTATTGGACCACCATAGGAACCAATCATATGCTTCAACTTCCAGGTTGTTGGATGCAGTCATGATCTTTTCTCGCTCACCTATTGGCAGTTTTGCTTCGAAAATGGCCTCCATTTTATTTACCCACACAATAGCCACCCTATGGTCCTTACCATCGTACTTAGGTAATTCCCTTTTAATTCTTTGGTAGTCTCTTTAGGGAAACTTTGTATAGTACTGACTTCCTTGGAATTGTATATGCGACATTTGTGGGATTTCGTGAATCTGCGAGAATTCATGATTTGGAAAAACTTCGCCTTCTGGAGCCTTGGGACTTTGTGATGATTCTTGCGTGATTAAGGGAATAAAAGATGGATTGACTCCTCCCATCAATTGGCTCAACATTTTCTCAACGTTCTCTATTTTTTTGATATCATTTGCCATTTTGTCTTGAGTGATAATTTTCCTATCTTGGCCTTTCCAAAATTCTTCCTACTTTTTTTCGACATTATCAAGTCGTCGACGCATTCTATCAAGTTCCTCTTGAAATTTTCTTGAATTTGCATCGTCATTCCTACTCCCCATTTTGTTCTTCTTCTTAGACCTAATTTTTTATTTTTATTAAATTTTTAAATAATTAAATTAATTTTTAATTAATTAAATGAATTTAATTATATAATTGATTTACTTGTGATATATTATTATGCAACTATATATACAATATATACAATTGAAATGGACCAAAATGTGGCTGAGAGGTCACATCATTTGACCGTGGCCCCGAAAAAACGATGGAGTGTTATTTGACCCATGCTGACAATGATAGAATAAGTTGGGGTGTGGGATAAGATATGCGACGGGAGGGAACAAACGACAGGAAAGACAGGTGGCAACATGATGACATCGAGTGGTAGTATGGAGTTTTGTCGGATGATCGAGACGTGGACATGGAAAAACGCTGGGAGATGTGAGGGTAGATGGTTGACAACGTGGGGTGATGCAGGTGACAGCGAGAGTCTTGGAGTGGCAGTTGGACGTGGTACAACGGGCGAAAGCAAGAATGATAAAATAAGACAATGACAGAGAAAATCGATGGATGGAGGTGTTAATAGGTGAGAAGATCGCTGCTCTGATACCATTGAAACAAGAAAATCTCTGTTCACTGGGAATTTTCAATTGCAGAACAATGTGCACAATGTATACAAAATTTGTTATTCAAATACTCAGATGATGATTTAAAATTCCTTGGGCGGTTCGACTTTATAGGCGTGACTGGCCACAAGGAATAAAGATCATTTCCTTTGATATATGTGCCCTTTTTATAATTAATGGGCAGTTAGTTTAACTAATTTATTAATTGTTTATATTATCTTCTGGATCCATCGCATAAGGATTCTTTTTCATCGACGTTTTGAAACCAGCAACGGTGGTTCATGAACCATCGTTGCTGGTTTCAAAACGCCGATGAAAAAGAATCCTTATGCGATGGATCCGGAAGATAATCTAAACAATGATGAAACTCGCAGAAACTTCAAAGACAAGATAATTTATTAATTATTAATATTTATGAATTTAATATTTTTATTTAATTAATATTTAGTTATGAATATTTATTCATAACATTCTTTGTTCGTTACAGACACCTAATAAAGTACGTGAAATAGAAAATCCCATGACATTCCTTTTTTTGTAATTTAACACCTAAGTCAAAATTTGTAATGCAAAATCTCTTCACCTGCTCTACTACTTTCTAATGCATTTTCCCTCAGGATGACCTATTAGTAGTTATGCTATCATATGTAATATTGTCATTAAATTTGCTTTTCCTTCACATTTCGTATTCTTGCCACATAATCTCTCACCTTAAATGCAAAATCTTCATAGGTGAAATGGCAAATGGATCCTGGAAGAGTTACCAGTCACATTAGCACCCTCTTCCCTCACTTTAGGATGACTCACTATCAACACAAGCGAGATTTCCCTATCTTTGTTTAATCCACATATATATGGTGATAAAGTATTGGATTATTGGACAATTACTTTCTAGATCTGATTAGTTGTTTGATACAATGGTCTATGTTACCAACCAAAAGTTGTTGACCCCAAAGGAGAATTTTTTCTCCCATTCTACAGATCCGGCTGGCCAGCCAACAACCCTTGACAACAACCACTAGTTGATGACGACTTTCCATTACATCTTCACCACCTGCATCAGTCATATACCTTCTCATCCATTCGACAAGAGCACATGAACGAAGGTGGGCTTCTAATCAAAATGTACTTTATTCATTTTGCAATCATGTGGTTATGCTTGTTTATATTTGGGCTTTTGATATGGATTATGGGGTGACTTGGAAGGAGGGGTTTTGACTGTGACCTTGTTCCCTCACCTTAAATGGGGGGTTAATCTTCAATCCTAGTCTAGTGGGACCTCCCTTAGTGGCCTAATGGGTATAGGAGGGTCACTACTCGGGAAGCCTTGGTTGAGATAGCGTGTTCCATCTATCCCTATTTCATACTTGTCACTTTCCATCTTACATTACATGCTTTGTTTCCACCTCCACTCTTTAGGTTCAACTTATGATGAGTTCTCTGGGATTTAGCACCCATACATCCACATACCTGGAAGGGCCCGAAATATTGCCCTGGGAGGTTTTTGTAACTAAAAGAAAAGGAAAGAGCATATGATGGCCACGAGCGAAATAAAGAAAGAATATCAAAATGTAAAATATGGCCGGAACATACACATTAGCATGTGGGAAAAATCCTAGCACCCCACTCATTGTGGCCGTCACCCGGTTCTTGAGCACATGTTGCTCCCATACATCATAAGGAACCCTCGCATGTACCAACCCCAATGGGCACTGAGTAGTCGCATCATTAAGGGGAAGTACAATTGCTATACATCATACAAAGTAAGCTCTAACCCTTTGAGCTATAAGTAGTAATACAAAGAAAAATCAAGCAAAAGTAAAAGGCACACGAGGGGTGGAAAAAAGAATGCTAAGTTGGTAACTCATGCATCCACAATTGCTCCCTCCTCACATCTATACACTCAAGATGTGGATTCCCATCATGCTGGTCCTTTTGACCATGGCACTTGGACGTGAAGTCTTCTCCCCTCTGTTACCATCATTATTCACTAACACCTCTTGATTGAATGGTGGACTAAGGAAATGTTACTTTCCCTTAGGGTTGGGAACACCTAATAGGGTTGTCCTTTAACCACTCCTACCAAGGGAGGAAACACCATTTCGAGTTCAACGCCTCAATTTTGGAAGGGAAGTCTTATTTGAAGTATCAAATAGCCCTTTACATTCAAGGTTGGTTCACTTAGATGCAAAACTTCTTATTGCACCTGATGATTGGTAGCTTTCACTAGACTTTATGTTGCAATTGTCAGGTGTTTCCATAACCTAGGCTTTGGGCACCTTACCCATAGGTACCTAAGCCATTTGAGGAGTATATTGGCACCCACATGTGAAATGTTGAGAGCCTTGGGTCTATGAGCAATAGCAACACATCACACCTACCCTTGGACACCTTCTGCACCCACGACGTTCTGCCACTTTGCACTGTACTTGATGATTGTTCAGGTTGATGCACCCAAACCAGCATGCCCTTGGTCGACCTTAGCACTCTCTACGAGATGGCAGCCGATCCAGAGCCCAGATGAGGTGGGTCTCAACTAAAAATACTTGGGAGGCTAGTAGCACCTAAAAATCCCTAAACTTTGTAGCAGAGATGGACCTTTTGGAGCAGTTGGAGACCTAGGAGACCACCTATGATGCACCAAACTAGATTTTGGGGTCCACAGAGGGATTTTAACAGAGATTAGAGGGCCAACCCTCACATCTTGATTTTAGGAGGCTTTTACACCACTCAGGGCACCTTGGAGCCTCAATGCATGCTGCATGGAGCTCAACCTAAATTGCACTGAAACGAATACGACAAATTCTCAAAAAATCTAGATATGATATGACAAGAAAATGACACACACACACACACACAAAGATTTCATATTACCATTCATATTTTAGAATCTAGATTGTATATCTAAAATACATAATCATCATCATGAATTCAATTGTCAACATAAAAAATCATCATCATCGATTCAACATAAACAATGTCATCATCATTAGTGATTATTATAGTGTTCAACATATCATCAACATGACAACATCACCACCAAAATTAATAATGCACACTGTTACCCACCATGTTGTGAGTGATATCCCTAGGAGAATTTTTTTCTCACAGATGGTCTTCAGCCGACAGCCAACAACCCCTTGCAGCTACCAGCTAGCTTGTTGTGCCATTTCTCCGCAACCTGAGCTAGCCATGTGGTCCCTCACCCATCTGTCATGATCGTATGTTTGAAGGTGGGCCTCCTAAACCTAAAGGTATGCCTTGTCATTTGGTAATTGAGTATTGTAGTTTTCTTATCATGGATACTTTTGGGCATGGTTAAATGGGGGGATTTAGCAGAAAGAGTGGGCTAGGTCTCTGCTCTTGGCCCCTAGACCTCTTTTGGATGTTAACCTTGGACCCTAGTCCCGTGGGATCTCTTTCATTGACCTCTGGGCTTTAGGGATGGTACTACATGGGAAACCCTGATTTTGGTTGTGTGGTCTTGCTCCCTCATCCAAATATATCACTCCCCTTCAACTCATTATAACCCTGTCCATCATTTCTCCCACCTGAGTCCACATTCCTCCACTAGGTCCACATAAGGTTAGCCTTCCCCCTCCCCTTGCCCACACCTTGGGTCGGGCTTGGAACGATGCCCTAGAGGTTGATGCAAATGAAAAGAAAATTAAAAGGATAATTGGGCACTTTCAAAAGGAAAATGTACCAGAAAATGCAAAAGATGGCTGGGACAAATACATTTAGCACACGGGCAAAAGCCAATACATGAGCTCTAACCCATTATCATGGCCATCACCATGGTTCCTATAGGACCCTAGATGAGCCTTCTTTATCATTCAAGAACCCATGATTGTCCCAATTCTTGGTGGGTAATTAGCTTGCCTACCTTAAAGGGGTTATCCACTGCTATACCTTACACATCATGCTCTTATCCCTTGAGCCCCGAACAATTAATCAAAGAAAAATCATAAAAAGAAAAAAGCATATAAAAGAGGGTGGAAAATCAAGGCTGGGGCACTTCGTGTACCACGATTGTTCCTTCCTATACATTATATATCCAAGTGTGGGCTTCCCTTTTATTAGCTATCCTTATACCCCAATGTGTGGCCTAGGGCTGCTCCTTTCACTCTCTACTCCATTCATATCTTTATCACATGCCACCACCCTTTGAAAGATGTACCTTGGACATACCATCCCCTTTAAAGGTAGAAACCACCTAATAGGGTAGCTGGTTAACCCCATTTGGAGCTTGGAGACATTAGCACATGCCAAAGCCCATTATGGAAGGGTATGCCGTTATGAAGTGCCTACATATTGTCCATGGTTTGTAAGCTCTTTAGCTCAATTTCCTTTTATGTTGCACAAAACTTCAAGGAACCTGACGTTTCGGGCTGTACCTGTACCTGAAACTCCGAAACTTGGTCGAAACTCGACCATCATCTAATCACCTATTGGAGTTAATATAGACTTGTTTTTCCTTCTAAATTGTCATATATAGGTCTTATTCCCTTTTTTCTTGCAAGAAAATGTGTTATTCACTTATTTATCTATATATATATTTATATATATACATATATGACGTTTCGGCTGACGTTTCCATTTTTGGGAGGTGACGTTTCTAAACATACCCATTTCAGAAACTCCGAAACGTTTTGGCGTTTCGTGCAACTTGGATTTCTTTAAATGACTTGTTGTATCAGAAGACTAGGGGATGCATTGGATCTTATGTAGGATTGCAGATGGTCTCCATTTTGGGTTTGGTCTCCCTATACGGAGTCCTAACCCTCCAGAAAGCCAGATTGGCACATGTACGGGGTGTGTAGAGAGCCATGGGCCTCCACAATAGTAGACAACACTCCATGGATCCCCAGAGATGTTCAGAGATTGCTTGAGATTCACTTATTGGATGAGGAACATCCACTTGGTTCACCATGCCCAATCGGCCCCAGAATTGTACCATGCACTTGGTAGATGACCCAAGAATTGTATGCTGATGTGGCATCACTTACACCATCATCTGAGCCCTTACAGATGGTCTGCAGGAATTTTCAGTCTACTTGGAGACCCATGAGGTTACTTGTTTGCCCTCACATGCATTGGGAGCACCACAGGTTTATTATGTGGATAACAAGGGGCCAACCCCTTGTCCATTACTTTTGGGAGTCCCATCCATCATTGTGGCACTTATGGACTTCATTAGGCTCTTTAGAACATGTATTATTAATCATTTGACCTCTTGAGAGGCTTATTCTTATGTTTATGAGCTAGTTTGGTGGGCTTGTCACCAAAAGTTAGTTATTTTGCACATTATTTTATCCTAGGGGCTAGTGTAGGCCTAAATAACTAAATCGAACTCCTTAGAGGTGTATAAATACAAGTGATGAGAGTCCATTTATCATCACCAATTGGATTTGGAACTTGTATCTCGTTAGAGATTTTCACTATCCTTTTTGGAGGACGAATTTTTGGAGCATGGAATGAATTTTGATGTTTGGATAATTTTCATGTCTTGGAGCTTCTTGACAACAAGTTTTTGGATGGTTGGATATATTCTTATACATCTAAGTACATTTTAATGCTATCTTTTCTTTCTAATTTTGTCACATACATTGTTACTGGGATTTCTCTATTCTAGGGCTTATTTGCTGCATCTCTTGTGCGAAGTTGTGGAAATTTTGTTTCTGAATAGTGAATGCTTCATGTATAATGAATGAATGTTCCTAGGGATGTTTTATTACTGAAACTCATCTTGATAAGCCAATTGTCTTACAAAATTAAGGATAAAGTCTTTGAAGCTGCTTTTGCTGGTGCCCTAGTGCCAAGCAAAGTTGTCTTTGAGGCCTCCTTGACCTAGAAAATTCGAAGGTCCATAGTCATAATTCTACATGACTCCATTTCTCCCAAAAGGATTAGGCACTGGTCCACGAAAGGTGATCTTAAACCTTTCTCATACAACTCACTCTCCTTTTCTAGGCCTAGCCCATTAGGTCTCCTAAGGCATCATTTATCTTGTAAACCCCCCATCAAAAAAGTTTGATCTCTTGGCCCCTACTGCGCTGGTGTGTCTCCTAGGTGCCTTCCAATTTTGAAGAAATTCCGACAATGGGATCTTGAGATATCTCAAGCCCAAACCTTGAGATTGAATCTTGCCCTTGGTTTCCTTAGGCTAGAGGCCTCATTGGGACCCTTACATTGTCTTGCATTAAAGTTTCTTTCTCCGGTCCTTTTCCCCTTCCGAAATAGGTCAAGCATATCACTGGTTGCTAAACCCTGCCCCATTGACCTACCCCCTGGGTCCAGTTGACCCCGTGTGATCCCATACACTGTTAAGGGTAATTCTTCAAGGATCACTGGGAATCCAAGCTTTCACAAGAATTTCAAGGTCTAGGAACCACCATTATAAGATACATACCCTAAACCTAAACCTTGAAATTCCCCTTAAGCCCTTCCTTGAGAGCTTTAAACCTTGCCTCCAAAGTAAGCAAGCCACATATTTGAGCCTCTCTTGTGAATAGGTTTCTAGGATCACCCTTCACCCTATCGTTGGTATATCCATCTAGTGATCCTCATCATAACGGGTCTCCTCCCATTGGTGAAAGTCCATAAAGAGAAGGGAGCCTTAACTGAGGTGACAATGTGCTATTGTTCCATTGTTGCCCTTACCCTAGTAGTAGCCCTTCAAAGCCCCCCCTTTAGGACCCATGTTAGTTTGAGCGGTAACACACTACATAATACAAAGTCCAAAATGAACTTGTTGAGAAATCTAGGGTAGCTAGATTAGGGTGATTTCTCTTTACTTTGAGATCTGCTTGTGATGTTTTTTACTTCAACTTGTAGTATTTATAATTAGCTTCTTCTTCAATTGATTGTTATAATGTTTTTATCATCAAACAACTACCAAACTATGAGGATCAATAACACAAATGAACACAGGATATAGGCTACTAGCTAGGGCCAAAACCTCTCCTAGAGAGGAAAACCCACAAGTAATTCTTCTCTTATAAAATCTTCTAATGATGAATTCCAAGACCTTAGACCCAAGATAGAGACGCCTCCAACATCAAGTCAACCTTCCTTTCCATGTACTTTAACTTCAACGAAGTCAACTCTAGTAAAACTTTTGTAAATCCTCAACTTCGACCCTCGCAACACCCTTTTCGCTTCCTTCTTAGGACTTGCAATTTTTGGCCTCCTTGTAGTAGCTGCAGCTTTGCACGTGTGGGATTAATATGGAAAAATAAGTATCCTTCTTCTTTCGTTGTACTTGCTCTCTTCTTCTAGATGATGAGGCTTGCAAACTTTATCCTTTTGTCACCAAACTTCAGCTTATTAAGATGATTGCAATTTTGACTTTGCTGCAATAAATGATGCCCTAATTCCTTCTCACGTGTGAGAGAATGTAGCCCAAAGGCACTCTTCAAAAACTTCAATATTTCTTCCTTTAGTTCTCTTCTTTGCTTGTCCCTTTTAAGTCTCTTTCTTATCCTTTTTGAGCGAACTTCTTGGATAATGTTCAAATGAGGTCGAATGCCATGTATATGTACACTTTCATGAAGCTCGAACAACCCTAATTAAGCCGACTTGAACTCTTGTAGGCAGACTTGATCTTGGAGGGGTATATTAACATATTTGACTCAAAAATAATTCTTTTGACTTTATATAAGCTGCCCAATAGTGTCTTTTTCATGTGACAAATACTCTTTTGACTTTGTAACTTCAAGACAAATCCTAGAAGTACACAATGGGTGCTTTGACCTATAAATAAATTGACTTTGAGCATGAAAACCACACTATAAAATAACAATAATAAAATTTTCTTTTCTCTTTACATCAAATACATAAAATCAATAGTAAATAGAATATTATGAAGACGGAACCTAGTTACAAATTTCAACACTCCCTCTTAACAAGGGAGGTATTCATAATACATAGAAGGTACATGGACTTTCTCATACTGAAGAATTCTCATAAGGAGAGTTGGATTGGTAAGCCATCTCATAAGCTATATTTTCAGCTTATATCAGTACATCTCATCATATCAGCCAACATTGTCATATAGAAAGGCCTTGACTAACAACTCTATCTCTCCAACGTTGTGCTCTAATCTAGTGGAGAGATAGAGTTGTTAGTCAAGGCCTTTCTATATGACAATGTTGACTGATATGATGAGATGTACTGATATAAGCTGAAAATATAGCTTATGAGATGGCTTACCAATCCAACTCTCCTTATGAGAATTCTTCAGTATGAGAATGTCCATGGACCTTCTATGTATTATGAATACCTGCCTTGTTAAGAGGGAGTGTTGAAATTTGTAACTAGGTTCCGTCTTCATAATATTCTATTTACTATTGATTTTATGTATTTGATGTAAAGAGAAAAGAAAATTTTATTATTGTTATTTTATAGCGTGGTTTTCATGCTCAAAGTCAATTTATTTATAGGTCAAAGCACCCATTGTGTACTTCTAGGATTTGTCCTGAAGTTACAAAGTCAAAAGAGTATTTTGCAAATCTAACCCCCGACTCCTCTCAACAAACCCACAAAATCCCAGAAAGGGTTTTGTCTAATTCCGACCTTCCAAAATTGTTGTATTTTTGGCACTACGCCCTCTTGAAGAAAAGTTGCATCCCCAGTGATGAAATTTGCTGAAATCCTCCTTATTTCTCCTCAATCTGCAATAGGAATGATAAAGGAATTTTTCCCTGATGTAGGGGAGAAGTCTCACATCAAATCTCGACACAAGATAGTTGAAATTAGCTCCACAAAAACGCTCTCCAGTGACCCCTTGCACAGGCCCTAGGACGATAAATTCGTTCCCCTCAATAGCAACCACCTCCAACTCCAAAACTTACAACAAAGGCTGAGCTCCCCCTCAAGCAACTCCACTAATTTTCTCCTGGCAAAATACCCTCGGAAACTAGCTGAAATGAGGGGTACACTTTCTCTACTGCGTCCTCCTTGGAGTACGAATTGGCTGAAGCGTCCTCCTTGGAGTACGAATTGGCTAAAAGAATCTTTTGAGATGTGCCACAATACTCCACAACCCTCTCACCAAAGTAACAATAGTTTGCCTCCCTAGGGTGGCACTCAAAGTCCACCGAATGAAGGGTGAGTTCTCCCCTTGGAGAACTCTGTGCTAAGCAACACTAGTGACCTAGCTAAATAGCTTGAGCAACAAGGAAATAGATGAGTGAAGAAAAGACCCCAATCGCTTCTATGCCTCTTCTATTTATAATTTCTTCTTGCCTCCTCATGTGGGTCCCTCCATCCAATATTTCGACCTCCTTCCCTCAGCAATTTGATTTTCCTAAGGGGTTCGAATACCCCTTTTTTGGGTTGCCCAACATGCCACTATTAATTTAATCTTTCCTTTTCTTCGATGTTGGTGGCTTCCATCTCTCCAAAAATTAAGTGGGGACTCCCTCCACCCATGTTTCCTAAGTTTACATGCCAAAATATTTCCCAACACCCAATTGCAAAAATTGAAATTCATCTTAGCAAAAATTAATTTAATTGGGGACATTACATCAAGGCATGTTGCTTTTATGCCTCTATGTATCATTCATAAGGAAGGGTCCCTTCTTCTTCAATCATGGTCATGAGATAAAACATTCTAATCATTCTATTTGCAATTAAGTGATGACATGATTTTATCCATTTATCAAAGTTAACAAATATATGCATACCTCTTCATGTGATCATCTAGGCTTCCTTCAACAGATTCCATTTCCTTGCTTGAAGATGAAAATGCTTCAACTAAATTGTCATGCTGCACTTCTTTGTCAACATGCCTTCATCCTTCTAAACTGTGGATCCCACACTAGGTGGAGTGTAATCTATCATTTGCTTCTTCCAATTAAAGGTGAACCTTTTTCAACAGAGAATCTAATGAAGGATCTTGATGATTCTCATTCTGGAAATGCTTCTTTCTAATGATGATGAGGTGTGACAAACTCTTATCTTCCTTTCTTGCTGGATGACTTGCATCAACCATACAAACTACTACATTGACTATTCTTTCATGCTCCTAGTACAATGTCATTTCAATATTGCTATAATGCATGTTATCATGATTGTAATGCGTCCTGACATGACTTAGTTTCTTCTATAAATTGGAAATGAACTAAATGTATGTCAGACCTTCAACAGTAGAGGTCTTTCACTTCTTCCTTCTTTAACTTCTTCTCTTCCAGTTCTTCTACTTCTTCGGTCACATGGGCTTCACTTCTTTCCTTTCTTTTCTTGTTTCCCTTTTCGAGTTTAGGACAATTCCTCTTGAAGTGCCCATATTCATTACATTCATAGCACTGAATCTTAGACATGTCAATTTTCTTTTGAAAAATCGTTCGAGGCTCAAATTTTCCAAACTTCCCTTTCCTCATCATAGCTGCATATGCTTGTGTTTGTTTATTTGATCCAACGTCATTCTTTGCCTTTAATCTGGTTTCTTCAATCTTACATAATGACCATAAATCATTGAATGAAGTAACTTCTTTCTTTCCATATTAGATACTTGATACAAAGTTGACCCATTCATCTGGTAGTGCATTGAGTACAAGAGTGGTCATTTTTGGATCTGACATTGTTTCTCCTAGTTCTTGTAGTTGATCTCTTATTTGAGATACCTTCATGAGATATGATGCTACACCTTCTTCCTTTGATACATTCATCTTGTATAGTTCGATTCTTAAAGATATTATAGGGCCCTTCACAACAGGCAATATTGAAACAAGTCCCCTTTACAAGCATGTGGCAACAACAAATCCAGAGGAAAAGTCATTGATGATGCTGCATTCTATAGTCCCACATCCACACCTCTCACTTGGTCATCTGATCTTTATGTGAATGAATTGTTAATTGCAAAAACGAGGTTGGAGGTTTTAGAAGCTAAAGAGCAGGAAATAGATCATAAAATTCATGTAATAACAATTGAAAATCAGGATTTAGAAGAAAGAAATAAAGTTTTGAAGGAGCAAGTGGCATTGCTATAGAAAGCTCTCTTGATAGGGAAGACAGAATGGCAACGCATCAAGACGGATATGAAAAACATGAAGAAATTTGTAGTGGAAATTGCAGAGGTGGGAAAGCGGTTGCCCAAATAGACAACCATGAAGAGAAAGCAAGATAAGAAACAAAAGGAGGTTCCACAAAAGTTTCCAAAACTTGGGTTCAAGCTATTAACAATTTTGCTAATAGGGAAGGAGAAGCAAATATTCAGGATGGCAACATGCAAGATAGAGAAAGCAAGGAAAGGCAAGATAGAGCAACAAACATAATTATTAAAGGGGTGAAAGACTATGGGAAAAATGAATGTACTCTTGACCTTGCAAGGGACTTCTTAAAAGACAAGTTCCTTTGGCAAGGACAAATATGCCAAGCATGGAGGGTGGGTGAGATTAATAGTGAGAGAACCTGGTCCATAAAAGTCATCATGCTCAGCTTGCGTGGTAAACATATCATTCTAACCAAAAAGAAACTTTCAAGGGGTTCCCGCTTTTTTCTAGACGAAGATTTAACTATAAGACAACAAGAGGAAAGGGGGGAGGAAATGTCAAAGGCTAGGGCAGCAAGGGACGAGGGCACGATAACATGGATTTATAAAGGTAAAGCTGTGATAGTGCGTTTTGGACTTCCTTCCTAAACAGAGCAACAAGATGGTAACATAGAAGAGGCAACAAACTCTTTATCTGGAAAACAAGCAACAAGGTCAATATGGGCAAGCAAGGACAGAGACTCAATTGTCAGTCTTGTATGTCAAAACAAATAGCAATCAAGTCATACCCAGGTTTCCTTAAGATTATTTTGTTGGAACTGCAGAGGTTACCCATTGAGATGAGGACTTGGGTTAGGGTTTATTGCGGAAGATAGAGACATAATTTGCCTCATAGAAACACATGAGCATGAAGGGTGTGTTTGTCGCCTAAAGTGTACACATAAGGCACAATGCTCAGAGTAGGGGTTGTCACCCTGATCCCTACTCACTCTGTTTAGACTCTCTCCTAGCTAAGTCAAGGGTGGTAGTCCCTAAGGATAGATGGAAAATGGAAACTTGTTGGAACCACAAGTTCTAGGAGACTTGAGGAAGGGCAATCACCTTTCTAAGTGGCTTGAATTGAGATTAGAAGGCAAGTTATGTTATTAAACCGAGGAATGTGAGACAGATAACTTCACTTAGACCAATATGACACACAAGATGAAACAATAAGAGGCTTGTGCCTTGATACAATGCCCAAATAAATTAAAGATACTTACGCAATAATATATGATATCTGAAGCTACTCATATAAGCAATGTTGCAAAGAAAGATGTTAGTACAAGAAAATGACACAATATTAAAATATGAGCAATGATATATAACTTGCAAGAACAAAAGGAAAATTGTACTTATTTCAAAGAGAAATGCTCAAATAAAGATGACAATATAAGAGACAATGAGCAATATGATTAAAAGATAAGTACAAGAGCAATATTATAACTTTGCAAGTGAAATAAATATGCTCACAATTTAACAATATGCCCAAGATAGATGCAAGTTAAGAGAATGAAATGCAAGCCTAACTAGGTGAAATGCAAACTTAGTTCTAGGATGCAAATGCAATTGCTTCATGAGAGACAATGATATCAGTATACTCCAAAAAACAAGTTGCCAATATGCTTATAACCAAGATATGAGATAAGTTCTTGAACACAAGATTATTAACTTGTGACAACAATTGATGAAGCAACAACGATGCTCAAATGAAACAATTAGATGCCTTTAGGCAATTAATGTGATTTTTTAGGATGTTCTCACTTATTTAGAGAGTTGAACAAGCAAGAAATTTTAGAAATGTCACACTCATAATATAGAAAATGAGGTTGCGAAGAGTAATTTCAAAGGCTACTTTAGATCTTTAATCAAGTGCTTAAGTGAGATTAAATAAAACAAAATGATCCAAAATGCAAAATGTGTTTAAAACTTATCAATCACAAATACCATTCCACCTATATGATTAAGTAAACCTTTGGCAACTTTGGACACAGTTTATTCTGTAATGAGCTTGACTTATACCAATAATTAATGAAGCATATATAATTTACTTTGTGAAACAAAGAGCAATAATTAGATCTAAATGAAATAACACAAATGCTTCAATAAGTTAAGGTGCTCAAATGCAAAAAAATATATTAAATGGAAGGGAAACCCACTATTAAATCTCGTTTGTGTCCTCGACTAACAAGCTTGATTCACTTAGATGCACTAATGAATTATTGTACCTGAAGGTGAGGAGATGCATTGGATCTTATTTAGGATTGGCAGGTGGTTTCATCATTGGCTGGGAAACTTAATTAGGGCCCAAGCTCACTAGAAGATCATTTTAACAATTGTAGGGGAAGTGTTGAGAGCCATGGGTTTCCATCATGTGACAGAGCATTATCTCATGCCATAGGAAACCTCAACACCTTCAACATCTCGTTCATTGCCCCACATTATATGTGAGATGATGCACTTGGACCAGCAATGCCCCTAATTAGCTTAGCAGTATATACATGATTTCACAGCTAATTTGAGGCCCAAAGAAGGTGTTTTACATGGGAGGGAAAACACCATCTTTCGTGCACTCATTTGGAGCAGTGTACAAAAATTATTTTTCATTAGGAGGTCCATGAGACCTCTTGTAGCACATAATGTCTAGGCATCACAACAACGACTCAGATTGGGGGTTGTGACCCTGATCCCAATCTATTTGTTTAAGCTGTCTTCCAGTAGTAGACTAAGGGGGGTAGACCCTACATAAATGGAATGAAGGAGAACTAATTGGGAACCAACCAGTTCCGAAGACACAGTTAAGGAACCAAGTACTTGTTTTAGATTTAGCAAGACTTAGGGGATTCGATTAAATTTAGACGATTGATACCAGTGCCTTATGGAGTCAACTATATTGCTAGGAAATTTAGGACCAAGTACAGGTTGGACTACTATTGCTAAGAAAAATGTTATTATGATGAAAAGAGATGCAAGATGTGATTAACAAAGGGATGAGTGAATAGTCTTGAAGTAAGATCGTTTAAGGTTTAAGTACTTAATGAAGACAATCTTACACAAGACTAATGCAAATAGGATATGAAGACGCCAAAGATGTAATCGTTCAAGTAAATAACACCTCCTAAAGAAAGATCACTGATATGCCAAGATAACCATAAACCAATGATATTAATGTCAAGAGAATTAGAGAATTAAATCATTTACCCAATCTATATTCAATGACAATTCTTCATCAACTCTCAGCTTAGGATTTTTCTAAGATAATGCCATTTATTCCTCAATGCCAATTATTAAAAAAGAATGAGATCCAATTATGTCGATAAGCCTTCAAATTATATTTTTTCAAGTGCTAATGTAAAGTTATCATACACAAGTAGATATTAGCAATGAAATAATAGATACCAATATTACGTATATTCACTTAATTAGATCATGAGATAAATGTGCTTTTAGGGAGTGAGGCTGTTGGTGCAAAATAATCAAAGTTAATATTTTCTTAAGATATTTTACCAATTGTCAAAGCAACTCAATTGTAAACAACATATGCAATTCCTTTATGCTCCAATTGTGTCCAATAAGCCATGATCAAACCTTTGGGACAGCAGCAAATCACTTTATGTTTTAGAGCACTTGGGATGCCAGCAAATAGGGTAATCCCAATACAAGGCTATTTTGTTAACACTAAATTTCAATGAGTTAGTTTCCTTAGATTGCCAAGACAACTGTCATATACCAGACCTTAGTATGCTTGCCAAACAGAGATGAAAGTCATCAATAAATCATGAGACAGGCGAAAAGGACTCTGCCAAATTTATCTAATGGTTAATTGATGAAGATGGGAAACTTGTTAATGTTTTTAGGACATCCGAATTAGACTTTTACTACTGTTGTGGATGCATTATCAGACTTTGAAATGCACATATCATATTTTTCAGAATTTCAAGAAGCTAGAAGGTCAAGTCATCAAGATGACTTATCATTTAGTGCTTATTGTGCAACCATGAGTGTAAACAAATGAAAACAATTATCACTTGTGATATGTGTGAAGCTTATGACAATATTTAAATTAGGATAGGGGTGGGACATTTTATTGAGAGCAGTGAACTAACAATAAATTACTCTTGTGCCCCATGTATAAGACAGTCCCAGAATTGTTAGATTATTCAAATGCAGATGCAATGCATGAAAGGCTTCCCAAGTCACAGCTATAGATCAGATCTCATAATATATTCAGAACAGAGAGAACAGTCATCAAATTCATGATATTTTACCAAAAACAGAAATGCCAAACTTGATTATTTCCTTAAGGTACGAGGCAAGCTGAGAGATAGAGAAAATACATCAAACCTTATGAGATGCTACTGTTCTTGTTAGATTTATCGTTGCAATTTCAGATCAGACCCCTGTAATAAAGGGATTATTCTTCTAACAGTCAAATCAGTCACCCAAAATCAAGGTCAAGAATGTATGATACAAGAACCCAAACTCTTTTAAGTGTCCTGGTGATCATTATGTGATATTTTTTAGAGTGTTTTAAACTCTTATTATCATTAGTTTGAAATGTGATTAGCCACTGTAAAAGAGATCAGACTTCTCAAATCCTCAAACCCAAAATTAGCTTCAACCATATTGCTGATGCAAACAATTCTCTTTCACCAACGAACCAAAATTACTTAATATTTCAGAAATTAAATTTATGACAGTAGTTAGGTTCAATGAATATAAGTGCAGCAAGTAAACTTATGGCAACAAATGGAATGCCTACTGCAATCAGATATATCAACCCTTTGAAAACTCCTGTGACAGTCACTTAAAATTTGTGATGAAATTAATTAATTAAATGCCCAAGTGTGCTTTAGAATTTTTCAGTGAAATATGAATTTAATGCCACTGCTGTGTAAATTTTATTTGACTGAAATAGGAATGCAAAGGTTAGAAAATATGCACCAGGAAGCCCTAGGGCTTGAAGACAATTCCGGATCAGCAAATTGAGTCACCCATACTTCAGATTCTGAAGCAAACCCCTGTCAAAAACAATTCTGATTTCCTCCAAGGTTTACATTTAAATGAAACAAGCCCTTTAGGCTTGCTTTCAAGGCAATGATGGCAGAAAATGCTTGTGTAAAAGCTCAGAGGCTGCTACAGGCAGCAAGAGGCAACAAACAGTGGTTGCGTTAAGGCTCAAGAAGTTGCTACAGGCAACTGGGAAGGGAAAAGGCAGTGTGAAGGCTCTGAAGAGGAGAAGGTTTAGGCAAGGAAAAATAAGGCAGGCCGCAGCAAGGAAAGAGTTGGGCTGAAGAAGGGCCCTGCAGATAGCAGGATAGGAAAACGCAGAAAAGAAGGAAGCTGGGCCGAGAGAGCTTGGGACTCTCTGGCCCTAAAAAGAAATTTCAACTTTGACCTTAGAGTCTTGCCTTTAAATCGATCTTCATAATTTATTGTATGAAACCCCAGATTTGAATCTTTGCCAAATGATCTTTATCGTTCCTTTTCTACAAACAAATTCTGAACTCAGATCTTGCCCTCCAGGGTCTATATCTGACCAAGATCTAAAGATCTCCTTGGCTGATTTCTCAGAGCTATTCTTGCACAAGTGAAAATAAAAAAAACCAATACCCAATATGTACAAAATAGAGAAAATCTCAAAAACCCAAGTGTTAAAATTCAAAATTATGTTACATAACTTCAAATCTACACAAGTAAATTACAAATCTATACAAATAATCTACAGATCTGTAAGATCTAAGGAGCATGAGTCCAACTCCGCTCCAGATCTGTAGATTTAAGGCTCTTCTTAGTTAGATCTAACTATTTAGCACAATGTTTGAGAAAAATAAATTTTTAAGTGAGGTACTAACCCAGAAAACCCTGGAAGAGAAGTTTCGTTAGATAAATCCTGTGGTTTAAATCAAGCGTGTCTTCAGATCTTACGCTTTGGAGTCAGCTGGTCCAATCGAGGACTTCCCCAAACGCCCAAATTTTTAAGTATGAATGATTTTTGCAAACACTAGATCAAATTGTCAGATTGGTAGAGATATAAAATAACAATATAATCTTCAAGAATTAGCGATACTTGCTAATTCAATCAAATTAAAATTGCTACCTTAGATCCAATAAACTAAGCAAGATACTTGTGCAATAGATTATTCCACGAGAGCTATTAATAAACAATTTATAAATAATATTCCGCAGAACATTAAAAACAATATTACCATAAAATACCAGAGAGGAAAATTGCCATCAAGAAAACCCCAAAGACTTTGCATTGTTATTATTTAAGAAATATTACAAGAGAGCTTCGAGAGCTAGTACACGATCGAAAAGATCGGATGAATTGAATGAAAACTAACCTCTAATTTATAGATTAATTCCCCAACGGCTAATTGGCATGATCCCAATGGACCCAATCAGAGTAATCTCAATCGTTGAAAAAGATTTAATTATCTGTTAATCTCCTCCGTCGAAATTATTTTATTTTTGAAGAAATTCGAATTTTTCATTTAATTGAATTTTAAACAACTCAAAATTAACTATTTTGAGTTGATTTCCTCAAAAAATTGATTTTGATTTAACTACCAAGGCCCAAGGGTCCAAAATCTCTTGAAATTTTCAATATTTCCTTGGTCGGGGACCTCTAGAAATTAATTTCTCTGGGACCCACGAATTTTTTTATTTGGAGAATTAATTTTCCTAGGACACAAAATTAATTAAATTTTTGGCTTAGGATTTTAGTTTATTTTTGTCAGAAAATTTAATTAATTAACTTAAATTTGACTCTAATTAATTAAATTTTTGGTTTAGGATTTATTTATTTATTTATTCTTGCCAGAAAATTTAATTAATAGACACATGAAGGGGTTAATAAATTTTCGAACTCTCAAATAAGTCAGCCATGGTGTCTAAATATGAGGGACCATCCACTAAAATACTTTTTACGTCAAGATATTACAATTTAATAAATGAAGGGGGAACACCCATTCGTTATAGACCCTCAAGATTTACACAATTCTGCGACTCAAATATGATCTAGTAGATCCAGTGATTTGTAATAAAATAATTTAGCCAATTAGCTAAAGTTATTCCCAAATCACATTATAAATTTATAAAAGACTCGACTAGAACACTAAGAGTCACCTAAGATCTTGACGATAAAATCCACGCTAACTTTAGGGTGAGGTTGGAGGGAAAAACTCTACCGATCATCTGTGTTTAGAAACATACATGAATCGGTGAGACAAAAAACCTCTTAGGATAAAAATAGTGACCAAAAAGGTAGGCTTACCTAGGTTATTATATACACAGACGATCTTACTTGGATCATTTACATTATAAACACGCAAAATGGGTTTACAACTTCTACACAATGATGATTGATGATGATGATGAAATCTGGATGATCTCACTGCTCGATCATGATGAATCTTCTTGCGAAAATGTACACTGCTATAGGGTAGTTGATGTAGAGTTGTCAACATCTAGCTCTTTTTGGGGACACGTTGCTTTACTGAAGGAATGTGAGAATCTAGAATTTGCACCTTGGCAACACACAAAATCACATAAGTAGCGTCCATTCAAATAAAAGCCAAAAATCATCATATAATTTTATAACACTAAGTGCATGAAATAGAAGCTCTAATACAAAATATAAATCTAATCTAAAGACATAAACGGAATGCTGAAATTACAAGGTGTAGGGTTAGAAATACAATACAAAGGATGCCCCATCACCTTAGATGTGTTCAATGAAATCCTTCTTGAGCATTTGCCTACTCTCTGGAAAATTGGTGGGTTGTTTTTCGGTTGTGCCAGGCCTGATCATGCATATCATAGGACTTTTTCTTATCCTAAGATTGAGATGCTCTCGGCCATCAGATGCATCAAACCGCTTCCTTCTTCTTTTCTGCTTTTTTTTCTTCTTTTGGGTGGCCTGAGATGTCAATACTGAGGCCGCTATAGATTTCTTGTCCTGGTCTTGCAGATGTTCGGGCAAAAGATTTGAAGAATTTGAAGTATGTCCAATCTTATTCTGAATGTACTCTGTCAATGGCGACACATAAGCTTGGTCTTTCTTAATTTCCTTTGTACCCATAGTCAATTTATGCTTAATGGGAAAAGTGACCTCCTTGCGATGAGATTGGAATTGCTTCGGACAAATGGGAGGCTTATGATCTGTTGATGACTCTTATTATCCGACTTGAGTTGGAACTTCTGTATATGTGATCTTTCCATTTTGTCCAACTTATTTTGAATAACAATCATTTGATCAGAATGCTTGACTTCTATGGCACTGATTTCCGTTGCATGACTTGATTCCATAATCTTTATCACTTTATCATTATTTGCTTTTATGGCCATCAAATAATTTTGCATGTTAGTCATCATGGTTTCCATTTCATTAGTATGTTTTTCTTCTATACCCAACAACCTGCTCTGAAGAGATATTTGAACGGTTTCCATGTCCTTTATCATTGCGTTATGATTTATTTGAACAACACTCATTTCTTTCCCATGATTTGCTTCCATGGTAATCAAATGATTTTGCATGGTGGCTATCTGATTAGAGTGATTAACTTCCACAATCTTCGTTTCCTTAATGTGTTTTTCTTTTATAGCCAAGAACTTGCTCTGCATAGAACCCATTTCCTTGGTGTGATCTTTTGTTAATCTAGCTTGGTTAAGTTCCATGTTCTTAATGAGTTGAGCCTAGTTGACTTCTATTTGGTCAATTTAGTGTGATCTAAATTGCTATTTATAATGTCAACCCGGGGTTCGTAAACTGACGAAGTGAAGTGTACTATATGTACTAGATAACCATTTCCTTAGGCTTTTGTCGTTTTAAGCTTTTTAGTTTGTTTTTGGATTTTATTTTTCCTTAATGTGTGATGGTAAAAGTGAAGTGTGGAGTGTGTGGAGTGTAGATGGTGATGGTTTCTGTTAGACTCCGTCTTATATGTCAGTGTGAGATTGATTCTTCTTCAAAACCTTGTTTTGAAGAAGAAATCATTGTTTTTTAGAATATGTATGAAATTCTCCAGCTCTTCAAATGGCAGCAGTTTCATCAGGTCCTATCCCTGCAAGCAGACAAAGAAAAAACCCTCATTCAAAATCAACAAATTTAAAAAAGGGAATTAGAAAACAGAGTTTGTAATAATGTGTTGAAACATATCAAATGGTGGCGGTGCACTCATCATTGATTATGGACAAATATGGAAGGGACCCACTTCTAATGATTGCTGCAAGAGGAATGTGCATAAGCTGCCTCATTATTGGATCATTCTACATACAGGGACATTTTAGTTTATCCAATATGAAGTTTAAATTAGAAACAAAATAGGTAGCCATCATGGAAAAGTTAAAACAAAAGTATTATCAGGATCTTACTTTTACAATGCACAGCAACCCAAATCAATCAAAACACCTGGAGATTGCAAGAATGCGTTTCTTTGATGTATGGATTGACTTTGTCAATCTTCGATCTGAGACATATGCTGAGGACAGTCGTATTCCTTCCACGGAGTTTGGAACAGCTGAACAAGATGCATATCGAAGCGATTTGATAATCAATAGCTTGTTCTACAATATAAACATGGGTTCTGTGGAGGACTTGACTGGAAGAGGTATATCGGATTTAAAATCTGGAATTATAGCTACACCTTTGCCACCCAAGGCCACATTTCTGGATGATCCATTATGCGCAGTTCGATTTGGGGCAAGGTTTGAGTTTAAGTTGGATAATGAATTAAAGAAGGCAGCTGCTGATGAAGAGGTGAAAAATGCATTGGCTAGCAAAATCAGTCGTGAACGAATTGGTCATGAGATTGATCTGATGCTTTCTGGCAATCATCCTGTCAAGGCAATTAGCCAGCTTAATGATTTGCAGCTATTCTGGACTGTATTCAGCCTTCCTCAAAATGTGGACAATCAATTGCCTGAGGATTGTGAAAGACTTTGTGTGAAATGCATGGACGCTATTTGGGAAGTTCTTGGTGAAGTTGGATTTGAAATACCCAATAAGGATCGTAGGCCAACAACTGCTGGAAAAGATAAGGAAGAGGTGCATGAGTGTCAGTGGACAGGCGATGGAGACCCTGTGGTTGCTTTTGTGCATTATCGATTCATTGTTGAGGAAAAAATTCTTGTAGTCTATGTTTATGAACTTTAGTTACAGAAATGTGTGCGAGGAAGAGGGCTTGGCGAATTTTTGATGCTCATCGCACACAAGAACCAGATGAAGGCAGTGATGCTTACTGTTCAGAAAAGAAATATATCTGCAATGAATTTTTACACTAGCAAACTAAGATACATAATTTCCAGCATATCACCATCACGAGTAGATCCATTGATCGGAGCAGAGAAAAATTTGGTGCAAGTCCTTAACACCTGGCCCTTCACTTTAGCCAAAAATAAACAAAGATATCTGTCACCAGAAGGATAGGATTCGTTTTCTTATCTATAACCTCAGTTAACGATTCAAAAGGATCAGTGCTCCGGTTTATTAGCCATCAGAGGATTTCAAGAGGAACGAATTTGCCTATTTTGATCCTCAGTCATGATTTCATGAGATCTTTGCTCCAGATTTTGTCTCTTAATAAACCAATCGTAGAAGATTTAGAGGAACGCTATTCTATTTGTAGAATGGATGAAACGCTTTTTTGTTAATTTTTGTAATGTCAGTTTAAACAACGCCCTGTTTTGGGTCGATCTTTTTTCTAAAGACAGTCGTATTTATTATTGTAAATTCTTTGTAAAAAGAAGGAGAGGGAGAGAGAGTTTTGGGAGCTGGCGGAGAAAAGAGAGCTTCTATTGTACAGTCATTGACAAAGATTTTAATCAAAAAATGCAGCTCTGACCCCTGAGATTCCTGTGGTATGACAATTTAGCATAAGTTTTCCTTCTGTTTCATATGTAACCTGTTATGTTTTCATTTCACTCCATGATCATTTCTAATTGAACAAATGAAGTGTTTAGGTAGAATTCATAATATTTTATGCTTTGCCTATAAGTTTGTTCATATTCAATGTTTTTTTCTGTTTGACAAGGATTCATCTTCTATGCCCTTGTCAGCTCCTCACCAGTCTTGCCATTTCATTTAATCTCAATTTGATGTTAAATTTCTTGCCTACCTTGCCTCAGGGGACAATCTGTGTTCTTGATTATATTTCTCTGCTCAAGTTGTTACTTTGCCCATGCAGCCCAGAAACACCCCGTCATTTTATTAAAAACCTTTTTTTATCAGTTTACTAGCCTAAAATCAGTGTTTCCACATTGGTTATCTCGCCCATTGAAGATCTTTACCGAGATAAACCGGAGAGAGCCCTCTCCTGCCCTATAGGGCTAGCTACGAGGCTAAGTGGTTTGATGTTGCCTTGAAGTTTACCTTTTTCAGCCTGAGGTGAAATTTCAAGCGCTAACAGTTTCTAAACTTGAAAAATGCTCAAAAGAAAGCTTTACAATAACTAAAACGAAATCGATTCTTAAGAGAAAACAAATGCATCAAATGGTAAACTAATGACAATGGCCCAGTATCCTTGCTGCTGAAAATGAAAAGAAAGCAAAAACTTGAAAAACAACTCAAACTTAAAGCAAAACAGCTACTTCACACTACTTTAACTTTTTAGATCCTTTGCCCTTCGGCTCAATCTACCTGGTGGGAAGTAATCATAAACAAGTTAAGCAATATGATATTTAACTGTTCAAGAAAGTAAATTGCATAAAAGAAACTAATCGCACTACTTGAATTCTTCAAATCCTTTACCCTTCAGCTCAATCTACCTTGGGGAAGTAATCATGAGCATGTCAAGCAATATGATATCTAAATGTAAGTTGCATAAAAGAACTAATCACACTACTTAAACTCTTCTAGTCCTTTACCATTCAGCTCAATCTACTTTATGGAAAACAACTATGAGTAAGCAATATGACAACTAAATCACACTACAGTTAGTAATATTCTGATTCTTTGCTGATATAGCCATTGACCACAGAAAGAAATCATAAATTGATGAGCAGCATGATGTCTAACTAGCAGAAAAAGAAATAAGCAAATCACAACTTGAAAAGGACAATGCCGAATTTAAACTCCAGAAAATAAAAGTTAACAGGAAGGACAAGATGATCTCATATGCCAAAAGTTATCAAAAAGATGAAAAATTGCCCGGGTTGCCTAAGAGAACCTGCAAAAAGCACTGATCAGTTTACAGCTCTAAGAAAACAAAGATGAAGATATGAACAACAAAAACATAAACAACATATTATGTACAAGTTAATGATAAAACAAAAACATAATGAAACTAAATAACACTTTACAAGGCTTCAACGTGCAGGGGCCCTCTGCCACTTCAGCCAATCAAATAATCACACGGCTATCTTCAGAAAAGTCTTCTCATGTATTTAAAACAACAACATATAAAACAGTGGGGTGATAAGATAACCAGCAACGCGGAAATTACATAAACAGTTCAGAATTCACATGCATCAAAAGTCTCTTTACAACGTTCAACGACGCGTTATTTATAATGCAAAGATACTACAGCTAACTAACAACTTCTACGCTATTAACTGCGTTGCCATAGACACGTAGATCTCTTCAGCCGAGATCTAGTGTAACTGTCGTTATGTTCTTTAAATCTTCGGAGTGGTTGGCTGTTAGATTCACGTTTCAGGAACGATCTCTAGGTGTGTTGGTGCCTTCGTGAGCTAAGAACTATGCCACGTATCATTCACGTGCCCAAAACAGTGACGTGCCACCGCTGAACTCTTTGGCTGGCCTTGTCTTTGACTTTGGTTGACCGCGTCCTCTCATGGATGATTTGGTCGATTCGAAGGGACACGTTCCATGTACCTGCCATCTGGAGCTTGCCCATGTAGCTCGTTCCTTCAGAGGACACCTGGAGCACAACTTTTAACAAAATAACTGCGGAATCCTGTGCTGGCTGCGGAAACCTGTGCTGGCTGCGGAAACTGACAAGTTTCCGCAGCTGCATGAACAAAAAAGCTAAACCAAACAACAGTCATCAGTATAGTCAGAAAACCATATAAACAGTCCTTTTTAAACTATAATGCAATGATTTAACGACTGGATGAATGGAGTGAGTGGAGAATGAGGGCTAAGAGGGTGTATAGGAAGGTGCAAGGTTGAGGCTCAACATACCCCCACTGTGAAGGTGTTGCATGTCCTCATGCAACCAAAATTGAGTGATTTCCCTTTTAATCCACATGCTCTGAGGCTTCTGCAAGGACATCTAGTCCTCCTTTCTTTTTCTTTGATGCCATCATCATCATCATCCTTGGCTTTTTAACCAGACATTTGAACTTGAGGTTAATTAAAGCTCTGCTTAACTTTTTGCATCTCTTCTTCAGTCTTCTATTCTTCTTCTGCCACAGTCCTAAATGAAGCATGGTATTATCATGGACCATTTTGTCTACCAGGGGCTCCTTAAGTGTTTCATTTTCTTGTATTATGTGTCTATTTAAGACTTCTAGCTCAAAAACTTCTTGTTTCAGAGACTGAACCTGTGCATCAAGTGGCAGAGAGGTACTTGGTCCTGCAGCTGATTGTTCTAAGGATTCCAGGTAATTGTATACCTCTTGCTGATTAGGATCCACCTCAGGTGACTTCCTCTGTCTAAACTCAAAATCTTGTGGAGGAGGACTGCTTTCTCCTTATGGCCGAAAAGGACTTTCCTCTCGTGGAGGACTTGTTTCAAAGCTTGGTTGTTCTGGAGATTTCTCAAGTATTTCTTCACTTAAATCAATAAAGTGGGATTGATCTCCCTTGGGTTTTTTCCATTTTCCTTTTAGCCAAGAGCTCCTTCTCAAGGATGAACTCATACTTGTCTTTTCTGCACTCTGTTTCCCTTTCTGCTGTTTCTTGGCCATGGCAGTAGCTTTAAGATCTATTAGCCTTTCTGACAGAGGCTGGTAGTCTTCTTCTAAGGATTTCTCAGGGGATGGAGAGACCTCAGCGTGAAAGATATAGCATGAAAACAATTGAATCTGGCAACAAAAATAATTTTCCCACAAAATTTTTTATACCCTTTCAGACAAAGATTAAACTTAAAACAAAATTTAAAATTTAATCTAAAACCCTGAAGGAAAATTTTTTATTTAAATTTTATATTTTATATTTTTCATGATGAAGACAAATGCTTTCAAATGAAAGAAGAAAATTTGTGATAATTTTTCAAGATAGAAAACAAGCAAAGGGCTCAGGAAACCCCCTCTTAAATAAATCTTTTTGATGTCTTATGAGATTGCTGGCTTGAACAACTTGTGGGACTCTTGATATCCTTGGAGGTGACTATTCCTGCCGAAGAAGTCCTCGCCCTCCAATAGAGCTGGCAACCTATCCCTTGAAAACACAGGAAACACTTGCAAACGAATTGTTAGTGCAAAAGAGACTTGGCATATAGAGACCAAGTTGAGCTTGTCATTCAGCCGAGAATGGACACGCTACAACAAGTGTACAAAATATACCAAGCCCAGAGGAGATTTGAGATAGCTGCAAGTCTCTCCTCCCTACACAATAGTGCCTTCAGGCAAATGCACAAAGAAAAACAACTAGATAGCAAATGAAAATCAAATGAATATCAAACGAAACAAGTATACCTCATGTACCAAAGCATGCGCCACAAGAGAAGCTAGTAACCCCAAAGACTTTTATTTATTTATGTGAAAGCTGAGTACAAAATCCGGCAGAGTCTCCGCCAACCCAATAGCTCGTTCTATCATATTACAATAAGAGCCCAAGGCTCATATAAATAGGAAAATGGGAGATGATCCCAAAGCAAATTCCAATGACAAGTGGCACAATGGTGAAGATCCGAATGAAAAAATGAAATGACAATTGGCTGATATGACTGTTTAATTGCTGAAGATAACTGCTGAGTTATAAATATGTGGCTGCCATGTAACTGCTGGATGACCCTTTGATAAACTGCTGTTTGTTGCCTCTTTAACTGCTGGTTGAACTGCTGTATAAATGCTGGGACTGCGTGTTAACTTGTTGACCGTAAACTATGCGTGTGGGCTGTTGCTGCCCACGTAGACTGCTCTTTATACTGCTGTAATGGCCCACGTATTTATGCTGAGGCACGTAACTGCTATTTGAACAGCAGTTTGCTTGCTGCGTATTGGCTGTTGTAGCTGCCCACGTGGCTCCCTTTATTGCCAACGTATTGCTGAAATATAACTGCGTTAAATGCTGAGTAATACCTTTGATTGGGCCTTTGAATTGCTGCCCACGTGATTTGCTGACCGCTGTAATATCCACGTACGGAATATATGCGTACGACTGCCTTTTGAACTACGTTGACTGGGCTATACGTATTTCATGGTGGGCCCCCTCCCATTCATTTAACTTTCCACTTTCAAGCTTAAAATAATTTCTCAACCTTTGAATTAAATCAAAAAAAATTTCATGAACTCAACGTGGTGCCTGTTGACTGCTTTGACTTGAATTTGACTTTGACTTTTTCTTGACTTTCTTTGACTTGAGTTGAAACTTTATGTGGTGGGTCCCACATGCTTGCCACATCACCCTTGATCCTCTGCTTGACTTCCAGGTCAAAATTTGACTTATTTTGACTTGGGAAAAATTTATAAATTTTTCCAATTATTCATTTTTTTGAATTTCTTCTTCATTTTTGCCACTGTCACTTGAAAAATTGCCTTTTGAGGGACTCTGAGTCATTTTTTGACCCCCAAAGTAGGCTCTAGGAGAATGCTAGGCCTTTGAGGATGAATTTCGAGTGGTCATACACCCCAGACATCTCCTAAGGCCACTTATTTATGCCTTTACATAAAAAATAATTAAGAAATCCCGTTTTGCGGGAAATTTTTAACTATTAAAAAATCCTACTTAGACCTAGCCAAATTCCACGAAACTTTATGTGTGATCTAGTATGGTAATATACATCGATCCTAGACACTAAGATGTGTTAGGGGCTCAATTTTCAAACCATCACCTCGGCTTTGGGGTAAAAATGAGTGAAAAAATCCAGAGAATTATCCGCCTCTGAAAAAAGAAGGTATAATTAACCGAATAAAAAAACACTCCAAGGTGTACTCGTTTGCTGATCGAGTCCCACATCGTAGGCCTGTTACAAATTCAAGAAACTCATCATACTAGCATCACTTATTACAATTCCCCGCAGGGTGTGGAATATGGGTACAAAGAAGAAAGATGATGAGAAGATAGAAGGAGAGTTAAAAAACTCTGTTGACTGATGACATCTGATGGTACAAGTGTCCTCTGGATCATCCTTGGGCATGGAGTCTTCACAAAATCATCAGGTGCTACTCCAGTAGTCAACATTTGGCTCCACATGGGGATGCATACTAGACATGAAGTGATAGTGTGCAAGAACCTGGAATCTGCATCCATCGACAAAAGACATATATCAACAGTATCCATTCAAAATATCATCAAATGAAATAGAATACAGAAACGAAGAAATGGAAATTTATTCTAAGAGTATAAATGACAATTTATTCATGAAATGAAACTAATTAAACAAAAATGACAAGAGATAGGGTTAGAAATACGATTCAAAGGATGCCCTACGGCATCAGATGTGTTCAATATAGTGCATACTGAGCATTTGCCTGCTTTCAGGCAAATCTGTCGGCTGCTTGTCGGATGTACCATGTCCAATTCTGCATATGGTAGGACTTTTTCCTATCCGAAAATCAAGCTGCTCGTGGCCGTCTGATGCATCAAATCTTCTTCTCATTTTCTTTCTCTTGCGCTTTTTCTTTGTGGCAGGCTGGATTACTGATGATATGGAACTTTCTGTTTCAAAGCTTTTAGATGAAGTATGTAAGAGATGTGTGACATATTTTTCTTCATCTTGCATCTGATCTTTATCATTTTTAATTTTATCTGGATCACCTTCAATTAACCCCCTTTCAATCGAACCAATGACCTCCTCATAGTAAGCTGGAGCTTGTTGCAACAAATGAGAAGGCTCCTGATTTATTGATGTCTCCTGTATTGTAATGGCATTTATCTGGCTAGAGTGTTCAACCTTTATAGCACTGATTTCCCTGGTATGATCTTATTCCATGGTCAATAACTTTTTCTGAAGACATATCTGATTAGCTTCCATATCTTTTATTACTTTATCGTCCTTTTCCTTTATGGTCATCAAGCAATGTTGCATAGAGTTTATCTCTTCCTCATGATTTGCTTGCATGGTAGCCAACTGATTATTATGATCGAATGTCATGATAGTCATTTCTTCTTCCATAGTTAATAACTTGTTTTGCATAGAATTAATTTCACTATCATGATTAGCTTTCATGGTCATCATATTTTCCTCTAAGCCTGACAACTTGTTTCTCATAAAACTAATTTTTGTGTCGTGATTAATCTTCATGTTTTTTACCAGCAAAATTAGTTCTTGTATAATTTGCTTTTGATCTTCCTTTTCATTGTCATTTGTTCTTGCTTTTTCATTATCATGAATCTGATCTATAATGGCACAAGTGGATGGCACACTCTGATATGAAGCATTGTCCTGGAATCTTTCGCTGACAGCTGGATCTTTTTCATTCTGCTGCACAGTTTTAGGGGCACAAAGCGAGCTATCCGGATAACCATATCTATCTTTAAAAGCATTGAAAATGTCTTGTAACGAAGTGAAAGAATTTTCAGGACAATTATTAAACCAATTCAAAGCATCACCCTCTAAAGAAAAGACAAAAAGACGCATTTTGACATCTTCGGGATTGTACCGAGGGGGTCTACAATACATCATCATTATACGAGTGAACCTGTTTAAATGTTGTCTAACAGTGACCGAATCACCACCCGAGAACTTAGGTAATTTAGAGATGGCCACTTCCGGAATGTCATGGAGGTCATCAAAATGACATGGTCTAAACGAATAATCCATGATGAATAACAAGGGACCAAATGGATAATAGAACGAGATTTCTGCTCAAGAAAATTAACAAATGAAAGAAGTGGAGTCGCCACT
>APFE031564458.1:10543-41654 GCA_000404065.3 Pinus taeda
AATAAAAAATGTATTTATGTTATCTTACATCTAACTATCTAGAGCATGTATTGTATTTATGTTACTCCGTGTACAAGTTTTTGAGTTGAGATGTTCATTCTACACTCTAGTATGAGGGGATGTGGAGATTTGTAAGTTTTTCGTGCATTCATGGTCTTTTAAAAATAAAAACTTAATGTTTTTAAAATAAATAAAATAATCTACTATAATTAAAAAAAAAAATTAATGTTTATAAGTAATTAAAGTTTAAAAAAATGTGAATAATCTATTTTACAAAGTTATGTGATACTAACTTCATATATATTATATATTAGAAATTTGATACATATATATTTTTTTATTTAGCATTAAAAAAATATAATTAAACAATAAAAATAAAACATTAAATTTTGAATCTAAATTTTTTATATTTAAAAAATTTAATCACTCTCAATTTATATTATTTGTCTTTTAAATAAATATATATTAATTTAAGAAATAAAACTATTAAACATAAATTTCACGCCACCTTTTCAAAACTAATGCCAATGCAATATTATCTATGAATGCCCATGCATATCAGATAATAGTAAAGGATTTGCAATATCAAACGACAAATAATAGCATCTTTGAACCTAAAGTTGTAGAGCATCATAAAAGGTATATTATTTGTGTTGATATAGCACGGTCCTTTTACCAGAAAAATCCCCAACATGTCTATAGTTTATGTTGAAGCTACAATTTGGTGCAGTTTAGTATCCCAGTACCGAACAAACAAAATTCTATGAATGTCTGTTAGGAAATTGCTATTTTTACAGGAAATTGCTATTTTTACATGAACAAAATTCTATGAATGTCTGTTAGGAAGTTGCTATTTTTACATGAACTAGAGATGAAAACTTTGCAAGACCTAACACAAAACTGCAAGCATAAGCAAAGTTTATTCATGCACGTTGGTCATGAAATGATAACAAAAACATGCAATTACTTACTAATTACTGAAACTAAAGAGTTTTAAATAAGGTGACATTCAAGTAATGATGTATGCGGATTATTGAGAGAGGCAAGTCATTGAACACCCACTAGGAATATTAGGTCACATACTCAGAAAATTAAACAGCCACTGAACACACTGAATTTATATAATGCAAAAGACCTGCAACACATTCATATGCACATCTGGCAAGGAAACAAGCCAAAACGATACAAGATTGCTCACCAGAAATTCAGAACCAAAACACCTAGATGCAATCTTTAAGTGTAATAAAATAAACGATTTGCAGATACATAACGGATTAAAGCAAACAATTTTGGAAAGACCTAATAAAATCTGCAAGAAATACATGCATCAGATCTTACACACATTACTCAGTACAGGCTAAGGAAGGAAACCAAACACAACAAACAACCCAAATACAAATTTTGAACATGGAAGAGAATCAAGGGCTATTACTTTTATGCATTAAAAGGAAGGCCTGGCATAGAAAGAAAACTCCAAAAGAATCAGAGCGAGAATTGATGATCTTTGAATCAGAGCCATAACATAATAGTGGAAATAAAACAAAACCTTTTCATGAACATGATACAGATCTTGCAACACATATCCATTAAACACACAGATTAATTGATCCAATGTCCACTGCTGGTTGGTAAGTTGGTTTGAACTTTGCAAAGGATAGTGTGACTACCAATAGCCCATCACATAGATTCTTCAATGCATGTGTGTCCATAGTGTGTCTCAGGTATGCTAGCAAGAATGTCATGTTCGTGACTTTCATAGAGATAACAATTACAAGATTTATAATGTACATAAATATTAGGTGAGATTGTGTACAGAATCTGGAATAATTATGATTGGAAGGTTAGGAAAAGTCCAATGATAGGAATTTAAGTCATCATCTAAGAACCCATGCTTCCATGTTGAAGGAACCAGACATCATTTGCGAGGCAAGTCTACCTAATTTGTATGATTAGAATTTTATTGATGGCACAGAAACCCTTCTTTGATCAAGATGTTTAAAAGACCGTAGATAATCTTGACAGTTAGGAAAGGAGCCATTAGTAAACAGTTAAAAAGGTTTACAATAGAACTTGCAAACCTCAAGAAATCAGCGTAAATAATTTGCGAGCCATCATGTGGCTATAGCTTTCGAATCACTAGTGAAGGACATTTACAGGCACAAACGATATCAACTTCCCAACCAATATTACGTGGAGGATTATTTGCAAACTTGAAGTTATCTTTGAATGTTCCATCATAAAAACTAGCCACAGCAGCAACCTGTTCTGTGAACCCTTCTTTTTTTCTGGGCAACTTTCCCTCTGACCCTTATGGAAAAGAGGTTAAATGACCATCTTCAAATGTTCCAAACTTCAAGTTCAAGACCATAATCAATTCAGCTGACGCAAAAACATACATTGCAAATCACCAAAAAGCCTTGGACGATTAAAGAAGGTATAGAGCGGGGGTACAACAATGGACATCTTAGTTATAACAAGTTAGGGTTTATTCATTAAACCCGGAGAAAGCAGCTTCACAACAGGGATTTTATGATGTCTTGGAAATCACTAAAACAACATGGTACAATCTCCCAGGTGCAAAAGGCAAAGCCATCATTATGCTTCGACAACACAAGCAGTCAATGATCAATGTCAAGCTATTTTTTCATCCTGGGTATCGTTTCCTTTGGGGATAGTTTTGCCCTCCTATGGTTTGTTAACCAGAGTAAAATCACATCCATGCATGCAAAAGTATATATATATATAAATACATATCCAAATCTCTGCTCCTGTATAGAGGCAGAAAAAGAGATGCAACAGAAGGTAGATTGTTTAAATTACCAATGGAATAATTATAAACTAAACCAGCACAATACCAAATAGTGGATGTTATAATATCGTAAAAAAATCCAGAATTAGAGATCAACAATATTCAAAACAAACATCGCAGAAGACTCGACTCTTTAAATAGAAAGTTTCCAATGGCTCAAGTATATAGAGATCTAAAACTTCGAAGATTTAAGCATTGAGTCTTAAAAGCAAATCAAACAACCAACGAGCTCAATATTTGTACAGAGATGAGATAAAATAAATAATTATATTTATGTCTAACAATGCACTGTTGAGCACAATATGTCCATATACCGCTAGAGAACAAACAGTTTCCAAAAAAAATGATACAATGCATGAAGTAAATCAACATCTAATTCTAACCCTAACAGAGAAGATCCAAGAGCTAGGAGCTAATAAGTTTGTGGATCAGACTCATCTCTCCTAACATCCTAGGCGGAATGAAAAACACTAACCACCTCCAACAGAGATCTCAGCTTGTGACAGCCTAGAGCTTAATTGGAAGCCAATTAAGCCTTCTGAGTGCAAGTAACAAACCAAAAGGGCTGCAGACACTTCTGCATCCGAAACCACTGGGTAGAAACATTAGAGATAGTCATCACCTGTCAAGTTGAATTAAAGGTCCCCTCGGCCATCCATTAAATTCGGGGCCTTTTGTTGCTGCAAGATGGACATTTATAATGCTTAATGTGTTCGGCTATCGCAGGAGTAATCTTAAGACACTTGCCATGGAACCATCTCTTACACGTATCACAACAGATCCAAAACTCATCAGAGGCATAATTCTCACCACAAGCTCCACAAAGTGTATCTTCATCCAACGTAAAATCCTCACCTTTAGGTGGTGGTATCCAAAACTCATCAGAGGCATAATTCTCACCACAAGCTCCACAAAGTGTATCTTCATCCAACGTATTATCCTCACCTTTAGGTGGTGGTAACTTTGATAGCTTTGCTCGACATGTAGGTTTCCGTGCCTGAACAAAAAAATGTTGTTTTTGCTTGAATAAGCAACGCATGAAAAAGATTGAACATAAATTATAAATCACCGGCAAAAGAACAAGAAAGCATATAGTACATTCACATCTCAAGGATAACAAAATCTGAATTGTACAATTAATCTTCATTCTAGGCAGCCTGCTCAGAAATTTACTGTTACGTGTTTTATTTATTTTTTGTTTAAAAAAGAGAAAAACAGGACAACTCCGCGATCAACAAATTCCTCACCCTTATGCCAGACTTGTTCTTGCTGCTACTGTTGTTGGTTACAGTAATTTTTTCTTTTGATTGCTTTTTTGCAGCTCCAGTAACAACCTCAAAAATAGTTGGGAGTTCATTGCTCATGATAAAAAGTCTTTTCCTGCCATTAACTAATTTTAGTCAGCTGAAAGCGAAAAACGAATGGTAAGAAATAAAATGAAGAAAAATTACTTCTTTACAGAATTCAACAGATAAAACAAATCTCTCAAGCTCGATTGATACAACAGAAAATGATACATAAAAAATACATCTAATATGACTAGTTCTTTTAAAGAAAATATAAATAACATATGTTACAGTACCTATATTTACTGTTTAACACCAATGCCATGCTTAACAGCGAAAAAAAAGAGTTTAAGTGCTCTGTTTTGTCACTGTGAGGTATGTTCACACTAGCAAGCAGTGCACAGGGTGTGTCCACATTAGTAAGTGGAAGAGTACCACAGAGAAAAGACGCTTGGCATATAGGGATTCCCTTGGAAGGAGTTTCCAAGGCAACCTAGACCAAGTTTACATGCTCATCCAAAAGCTGGTGGCCTTTGGTCAATGGCGATTAGAGATGATCTGACGGCCATGGTCTTCATGTAATTGGCCGTATCCTCATGTGGTCGGTGAAATTAACCTTATCTCTTGTGGTCGGTGAAATTAACCTTATCTCTTGGGTGGACGTTGTTGGAGATTCTATCGATTCATTGGCCTATATATCGTGCCACATAGTTATGGAGTAACTATATCACCACTTGGAGGTAGGATCCCAAGAGGTTGTTGGAGATTCTATCCTTTCATTGGCCTATATATCTTGCCACATACTTATGGAGTAACGATATCACCACTTGGAGTAGGGTGGAGAAGAAGCATAAAAGGATGCCTCGGAAAATTGGAAAGTTGTTTTGGTTTCTTGCAGCTAGTTGATAAGAAACTCAACTAAGAGAATAGGCTGGTCTGAGTTGGTGAGCTTACCATTTTAGAAAAGTTGTTTTTGTGTAGTTGGAGATTGTAACATCTTAAATGATAAGATTATAATAAAATAGCATACTTTGTGTTTTAAAAGAAATAAGTTTTTGAGAGATATAAGAACATAAATAGTTTATTATATTAATAATTGAAAATAAGATATATACTGATACAAATAAGAATGGAGCTCCTGCAAATGACATGCAAGACTGTTCATTAAAAGACTAATCTGAGATATTGAATTTGAGTTGTGAACCCTTGATGAAACCACCATACAAGAATTCACCAAGGGGTTTTCATCCCGGGATCAAGCTAAAACTAGCCACACCAAATCCTGAACAAACACATAATAAAGTAGACATACTCAAAATGCCCCCAATGCTTAAGAGCTCCTATACCATTTTAAAGGCTAAATAAACTCTCTAAAAACCTTATTTTATTGTTTTCCTCTAAAAATGAAAGTAAATACCATGAACTAACATAAGACCATCTATATCTATTTCTTTTACCATCAAAAGAAAAATTAACCCTTCTATCTCCCTTATCAAATTTGTGCGGCCAGTAAAGCTTTCGCTCATTGATTCAAAATCTTTGATTGGCAAGTAGTAAGAGGGTTTGTGTATGATCTCTTGTGTGTGCGCCCCTCTGAGTCGTGAATGGTCAACCTCAGTGGGAGTGATCAAGTTGTATCCCTACGTTACTGCCGATGCAGATGCCTGGGACCGTGTTAAAGAATCAGTCCTTACCCTTATAAAAGCAACAAAAAAAAATTCAGTAGTGGTTCGCTCGTCCCTCTGCTGGACAATACTCAAACTTCTCCATGTGTACTAGTGGTGTTAGTTCACTTGGGGATGCTTTCCGGATTGATCACCAGTTTATATTCGCGCTCCTCAAACGACTCTATTCACCATTCATCGATCTTTTTTCGCCAATTTATTTATTCGACTACAGTGAGAAAAATCCTGATGCCTGGAAATGCGCTCTGGAATCTTAGCTTGGCTACTCAAAATTGAAGACAATGCACAAAGACAATGCACAAAATTTGGAACGGCTTAAGTTACTTTGTTGATTCGACACCTGATACGAAATGACGGCTGAGCTAGGTGTTTGGTCTTTGCCGCTGGAATTATATTATGGCAAGATCGGTTGTGTTCGTGGCCCCTTTGATTTCGCCTGACAGTTACCCGCGCAACTCATGGCTCGGGCCTTGATCTGTTTCTTCTGTCTCCTCTTGACCCTTCCTCCGTGCGATTGATCTGCAGGCCCAACATCCGGTTTGATAGATCCACGTGGTTGCATGGCGCCTCGGGACAAATATGGCCTCATGGTTCTCTTATATATGCGCATCCGTCCTGATATGCTTCCACGGCCTTCGACTGTTGGATCAGTCCACAGATGCCACCAATTCGCTGTCTGGTCATACAAATATATCCCATCGATTACACAAGGGATGAGTTCATTGATTATGCGGCCTTGGCTTTTTTACAGGTTGCATACGGGTGGCAGATTCCTTACACTGAGATTGCCGCAACAGCGAGATACAGTCAGCTGCTCGACGTCGGAGGCTTGGGAAATCAATGGCCTTTCAGCCCTCCACGAAATAATATGGCCTCCAACTAGATATATCAATCACCAAGTAATCGGCCTCCCTTTCGACAGACACAACAATTTGTTCGAATATATTCATGGCTGGAAATTAACTTGCCTCTTCTCTGAACTCGTGGCGCTTTAGCTCATCGAACCACCCTCTGGCATCTAAACACTCGATCTTATCTTAGAACAGAAACTATGGCCTCTAAGTTGATGTGGAAAATGATTCGTTCCTGGAATCGGAAGAGAATCCATTCTTGATCATTACTTCAAAAATGGATCTTACACAGATATAGGAAAACTGGAAAATACGAAACCAAGGTGATATTAAATACCACCGAAGATGGAAGATGCGGGTTAGGATTAGGGTTAGAAGAAATCACACTAAAAAATCTCTGCATAAAACCCTCAGGCTAGTAAGATGCACAGCGCTAAGATCCCCAAATGATAATGATAAAATTATAATAAATGTAACACAAGA
Source organism: Pinus taeda (assembly GCA_000404065.3). NCBI lineage: Eukaryota > Viridiplantae > Streptophyta > Pinopsida > Pinales > Pinaceae > Pinus > Pinus taeda. Next base: position 17,658 of record APFE031564458.1, read on the forward strand.
TGCTGGTTATGGTTAGGGTTAGGGGAGAAGAAATCACACTAAAAATTTCTGCATAAAACCCTCAAAACTTTAAGATCTCCAAATGATAAAATTATAATAAATATAGCATACTAGTGTTTTAAAAGAAATAAACTTTTGACAGAAATAAGTACACAAATGAGATATACAAATGCAGCCGTTAGGGTTAGGGGAGAAGAAATCACACTAAAATTTTCTGCATAAAACCCTCAAAACTCTCAGATCTCCAAATGATAAAATTATAATAAATATAGCATACTAGTGTTTTAAAAGAAATAAACTTTTGACAGAAATAAGTACACAAATGAGATATACAAATACAGCCTTATTTATATTAATAGCTGAAAACAAGATACATGCCCATACAAATAAGAATGGAACCTTTGCAAATGTGTGCACGGCTGCTCGTAGACGCTAGATAGAACCACCAGACAAATTCACCACGGCCTTTTCTTGTTTTCTTCTGGGGATCAAGCTAGACGCTGGATAGAACCGCTAGAGAAATTCACCATGAGGTTTTTTTGTTTTCTTCTCAGGATCAAGCTAGAACTAGTTACTCCAAATCCTCAACAAACACTTAATAAGGTAGAGAAAGTCACGATGTCCCAAATGCTTAGCACCTATCCCTTTTAAAGGTTCGATGGAACCACTAGACAAATTCACCACGAAGTTTTCTTGTTTTCTTCCGGGATAACTGGCCACACCAAATCCTCAACAACCACTTAATAAGGTAGAGAAACTCAAGATGCCCCCAATGCTTAGCTTCTATCCCCTTTTAAACGCTGGATGGAAGCCTTAAAAACCTTATTTTTATTGTTTTCCTCGAAAAAAGTAAATATCATGGGCGGATACCATGGTCAAATACCATTCTCAACAAACATTTAATAAGGTAGAGAAACTCAAGATGCCCCCAATACTTAGCTCCTATCCCTTTTCAAAGCCTGGATGGAAGCTTTATTTTTATTGTTTTCCTTGAAAAAAATACCATGGGCCGATACCGTGGACAAATACCATGGGCAAACACCACTAGCCATGCCAAATCCTCAACAAACACTTAATAAGGTCAGTAAAGAAACTCAAGATGCCCCTAATGCTTAGCTCCAATCCCCTTTTAAATGCAAGCCTTATTTTTTAAGAGAAATTTTTCGGCGTAAATCACAAGATATATCATTTATTGTTTTCCTTGAAAAAAATAAATACCATAGACAAATACCACCATAAATACCATGAGCAAAGAGCACGGTAAATACAAATACCATGAACAAATAGCACGGTAAATACAAATACCACCATAAATACCATGGACAAAAAGCACAGTAATTACCATAAGAAAACAATGTCATTCCACCACACGAAAAAAAGGAATGTTACAGAGATCAAGATTAATTTTGTTATGGCTAGGGGAGAGATTCCTAATGTTGTGCAGGGACCAGTAATTGATATAGTACTAGTCCCACCAAACTACCATAAATTGGGACTTTTGAAACCAATATTTAAAAAAAAATAAATAACATTAAGTATAAATAAGTATTAATTTATGTCCAAAATTTCCCCATACATTGATTGGTCCATAAATAGTGTTTTACTACTTAAGACTGCAAACCATATTGACCCAACTAGAAAACAGCTAAAACCATAAAGGTTTCCAAAATGGTCTATTCCAAAAGTACAAAGCAGTAGTCACTTCAATCCCCACTCATCAGAACTGCAGCGTTGCATCCCAAATAAATATGCCTACCTGTACATAACAAAAGGGAATGTATGTCAGTCATAACTGTTGTGTTGTTCAACAACTAAACACCCTATGTTCAATAAATGACACCCAACCCAATAACATTTAAACCCACTTTGTTCAATAAATTACACTCAGACCCAATAACTACAATAAATGACACCCAACTCACTCTATTTTTCATTAAAACAGATCAAAGCACATGGATCAACAAATAACCGATTCCCAACCATTAGATCACATCAAATTAAATCCAAACCACACATTCAAAATGAAACCATTGCAATCCATGTGCATCCATGTGCACCAATTAAATTCAAGTGCCCAAAACTATAAAAGAAGTCCACCCACTGTTGAAGTTACATCTTATGCTTTCAAACTATTCAGCAAACTTGAAGACAACATCACAAAACAGTTGCCAATATATCCAGGTTAGTTATATGAATTACAACTCATTCTTATTACATTTTTGTTTTCATTGTTTTCATTTATCAGATTTCTTACATGATCTGTTTGGCCATAACTGCTAGAAGGATACCTGGATGGTTTCACAAACATCCATTGAAAGTCATTGTTCTTACAGTTCTGTTTTCATTGTTTTCATTTATCAAAGTTCTTACATGATCTGTCTGGCCATAACTGCTAAAAGGATACCTAGATGGTTTCACAAACAGCCATTGAAAGTCATTGTTCTTACAGTTCTGTTTTCATTGTTTTCATTTATCAGAGTTCTTACATGATCTGTCTGGCCATAACTGTTAAAAGGATAGCTGGATGGTTTCACAAACAACCATTGAATAAAAAGTAGGTTCTAAATACAGCTATTTAGAAAAGTTAAAACCATTCCTTAATATAAAATAAAAAAATGAATGCCTTCAACATACTTAATTTTTTTCAGTTCAATTTTCTAAAACATTTTATGACTGATAAGTCCATTCCAAAGCTGATCATAGCTGCAAGTTGTTCCCAACATAGAATTTATGTATGGAATGGTGGCCATGGACTCCAATGGAGAAGTTGCAGTACTGAGACATTTTTGGCAATGCCAAATAGCGAAAAAAATGGAAAATGATATTTGAAACAACTATCATAGAATCCTACTTGAATCCATATAAAAGTTGCTAAACTGATGAACAGGCAGGCAATTGAGAGACTAGGAAGTAATTTGCAATGAGAGACTACGAAGTAATGCAATTCGATTTCCTGTAACATACATGTTGATAATTTCCTGTAATAAAGGAAAAGTATTTTTGCAGAAGTAATAAAGCATAATTTACAAATATTCTAATGTCTAAATGCATGCAATAATTTTACAGGTTGTTGCATCTATGGCAAAAGGAATTTACTCTACTCGTACAAGGAGAAGTGGCAGGAGAGTGACAAGGGGTGCGTTGCTGCGATGCGCATCGTCTGATGAGAACAGGCCAGCTGATGTTAATGCCAACAATGCACCAGGGAACATTGTTGAGGATGACCATGTGACAGGAGCTAATGTTTACACGCCATCAGCGACAAAACCACCATCAACAATAGTCCAAGGGGCAATCTCAACTAAAAAGATTAGTGCTATAAGAGGATGGACAAAAGAACAAATGTTAGTTGCAATTGACGACATAGAGTTTAATGGATACTCAGTTCGGGCATCTGCAAAAAAACATGGTATTCCTCCCTCATCAATACATTATTGGATAAATGGACTGACTCATACAAAACGTAGAGGGCCTCTTACAGTTATGACTGAAGAGGAGGAGGCCGAGGTGGTTGAGTGGTCTAAAAATATGGCCCAACTGGGACATGGGCTAGAGTTGATACAACTCAAATCAACAGTTGCTCAAATCTGTCAAGGGAGGCCAAACCCATTGAAAGATGGGTTTCTTGGTAAATCATGGTGGTTTGGGTTTAAAAAAAGGCATCCAAAACCTGTATTGCGTACTACTGAGGTCCTTGACAGAGACAGAGAATTAAATTTGCGCCCTGCAGTTGTGCAAAAGTTCTATGACACACTTTCTAGTGCTTACGATAAACATTCGTATGGAGCATACCATATATGGAACTGTGATGAAATAGGTTTACAGGCAGGGAGGAATTGTGGCATGCGGGTAATTACCAAGAGAGGGAGCCGAAATGTGCCAAAGATTTTTCCCAAGAGCAGGGAGTGGATAACTATTTTATGTTGTGTCAATGCAATTGGTACTTCAATCCCATGATTTTATCTATTCAAAGGTAAAAATCAACTAAAAAACTATATACATAACTGTGAACCAGGTGCATGCATCGCTGCACATCCCCATGCATGGATGACTAAAGAACTGTTTCTAAATTGGCTTTTTCACTTTGTTGCATTGGTACGAGGTGGTGTCTCGCCTAATAACAGACACCTTTTGATATTAGATGGCCATGGGAGCCACATGGTTGTACAAATAATTGAGGAAGCAAACAATTTAGGCATCGGTCTGTTGACATTGCCCGCTCATACCACTCACAGACTACAATCCCTTGATGTTAGTGTGTTTGGCCCTTTCAAGAACTATTTCAGGTCGGAGCGCGCTACATGGATGGAAAAGAATCCAGGGGTCGAGGTTAAAAGGTTTGAGCTAGCAGAGCTTGCAAGTAAAGCTTGTAAAAGGGCCTTGACACCATCAAATATCAAGGCTGGCTTTAGGAGGACAGGAATCTGGCCACTAAACTATGATGCTCTTATGCATGATACTGGTTGTAGCCAAGCGTTTCATGTGGATGGTCAAGAAGAAGGGAATGCCCAAACAGGTGTTGAAGTGCAAGAAGTAGATGACCAAGATGATGTTGTTGCAGCTAGTAATATGATTTCCCTGTCTCAAGGACACTTATATGCTGAAGATGATGAAACTGTGTGTGAAACACAATATAACAATGAACAAATTCGCAGTAACATGGAGATCATTCCACCAACTCAAGAACATGAAATTCCTGTTGCTGATATTGTTAATGATATTGTTGAACATGCAGTTGACAATGACCAGTTGACATTGCCAAGCCAAGTAACCCCACCTTCATGGCTAGCAGAAGCAATGATCAATATGAATGCACATAGTGTCTCAGCAACCAATGAAGAAAGCATGAACATGCCCCCACAACTAGCAGAATTGAACAGTGAAATTGTTCATTTTTTTGTGGACAATAGATCAATGGAAGAAGATGAAGGACATAATGAGGCATCAAATGAAGATAATGATATAGTTCAATTAGTTCCAACAGATACTGAAAGGGAAGTACCAAGCAATGACATGCAGGTGGGAGGGGTGGAGAAGACACTTGGACAGTTCCTAAAGCTACCAGTAGAGAGAGTATCAATGAGAAAAAGCAAGGTGCACCGGGTAGTCTTCGTCTGGGCCGAAGCTCACAGTTACTCACCTCAGAGGACTATATAAACCTGTTAGTTGAGTCTGAAAAAAAAAGAAATTTTAAATGCAAGAATTAAAACAGAAAAAGAAGGATCTAGTCAAGGAGAAGAAGGCAGCAAGGATTGTTGCAGCACAACGTCGAGCAAAAGAAAGGATTGAAAGAGATAAAGCAAGGCAATTTAAGGACCAACAAAAGCAAATGGCAAGATGGAAAAAGAAAAAACAAAAGGCACAATAAATGCTTGAAAAGGAATAAGGGATGATCAACGATACAAGAATAACTGATGAAACTAGGATTATTTCAAACTCATTGGACTCCATTGCAGATAATACACCATTATTCCAAGATCTCATAAACATTCAAGTTCCCCACTATCAAACTAAGGGTTTACCCACTTGCCTTGTTCCTACCAGAGTTGGTGTCAATTCTTTGTATGCTCATTACACACCTCCACTTAATGCAGGGGTCAGTAGTGCAAATGTGAGGTATGGGTACTCAATACCTCCATGGTTGGAAGCTACAAATTGGAATCAATCATATGGCAGCGATCAACCATTTCCTAATCAGCCCTTTACTGGTAGGCCAACCTACCTGGCTCAAGAAGGTAACTCGGGGAGTTTTGGCACTCAAGATTCTGAGGGCCATAAAGAATAGGGGTGTCATATGTTTTTGGTTCTAACCACATTATGATGTGGATTTTGGATGGATTGTATCTTTTTCTTGGCACAGAAACATTTTGGCTTACAACACTAGATCGTATCTTTTTCTTGTCACAGAAACATTTTGTCTTATAACACTAGATTGTATCTTTTTCTTGTCACAGAAACATTTTGGCTTACAACCTAGTAGTGATTTCTTGTGGCAACCTAACTGTGTGTTGAAAAGAAATTTTCAATGGAATGTGTCTTTCTGTAAAATTAATTATGATAAAACTATTTCTATAAGTTATTCTGTGTGTCAAAGCACATGGATCCGGTGCGACACCTGTCCACCGTGGAGGTCCACGTGTTGGGCATCATGTCATCACATAAAATTCTATGTCTGCGCCATTTCCTCCGTTTGTTTGGGGTCATTGCTGCGATGTTTGGGAATTCAATAATAACATTCCATTCCAACTCTAGACAAGAGATAATGGCCAAAGGCTTAGGAAAATGGCTAAATACAAAAATCAAATGACCAAACAGTCTCAAATGAAGAGGCAATCTACCTCATAATAAGTTTTATTAAATGTCAAAAAGCCACTGATAATTTTATTCATTGAGGGGACACTTGAGAAATTGAGAGCACTCATTATCAAGTTGCATATGAAAAAGGCTAAATACAGAAATCACATGACCAGAAAGTCTTATCTCATAATAAGTTTTTGAGAGCACTCATTCTTAAGTAGAGTAGGAAAAAGCCTTCAAATTTAAATTCAGATATTCAAAAGCCTAGTTCCATGTCCAAACATAGATCACTAAAATAACAACACCCCATCTCAATATAATTGTTGTAAATATGAGAATAACCTAAATCCATAAGCAAATGAAGTTTAATCATCCTCCTATGCATTTCTAACCAATAACCATACCTAAACCGAAATCTCTTCTCAACCCCACAAAAAACAGGACACAAAAATTTCAATTGCGGTGGCTACAAACTGCAACAGTTGAGTAAAATTGGCATCATTTAATCATCTTCTCATCCCCAAAAATAAACAGGACACAAAAATTTCAGTTGTGGTGGCTACAAACTACAACAGTTAAGTAAAACTCGTATCATTTAATCATATGTATATAGAATTGTACATCAAGAGCCAAGGCATGAAGCCCAGCTATGGCAGCCCATCATCATGAACAAAATTTTCCTGTAAACTAATAGAGAAGGGGACAAACAAACAAAGAGAAATGTTATATACAGAGACAATTCTGAAGGCTTGTTAACATCAGAGAACCTAAACACATTTTATCTGTTGACAGACAGAGCCTGTGCTCTGTCTTGGATGCCAAGAGGAGAGGGAATTGCTGGCCTAGAATTATCTTTATCTTTAAAATATAGTTGACATCTATTTATTAAAAGGAAAAAAATAATAAAATTTGTATTATAGGATTCTGAGGGCATTAGGATTATTATTTTAGTCATTTTCAGATTTGATAAGGTAGATTCAAAGTTGCGAGCAGGTGTAGAGACTCTATGCAAGAGACTAAACCAATAATTAAATAATTGTAAATTGACCAAAAATTGCCTGGGAAGAAGAAAATTTCTCATTAACAAGATGAATATTCCAGCAAAGCTACAAAATGATTTGTTGTTGTTCGATGAACGAGAAAACCAAGCTTCTAATTCATAATACTATTACAGGCCAATAAATGAAATAAACATTGCAAAAGTGGCGACACTAGATATGAACAATAGACAAGAGATAATGGCCAAAGGTATAGGAAAAAGGCTAAATATAGAAATCAAATGACCAAACAGTCTTATCTCATAATAAGTTTTTGAGAGCACTCATTATTAAGTAGAGTAGGAAAAAACCTTCAAATTTAAATTCAAATATTCAAAATCCTAGTTCCATGTCCAAACATAGATCACTAAAATAACAACACCCCATCTCTATATTTTTTTCCATATGAAACCTTCGAATTCAAATTCAGGTTCCAGGTCCTAGATCACTAATATGAAAACCTTCAAATTCAAATTCAGGTTCCAGGTCTAAACATAGATCACTAATATAGCAACACACCCCATGTCTAGATCTTCACCACCACATGACCAGAGAGTCACATCCAATATAATTGTTGTAAATATGAGAATAATCTAAATCCTTAAGCAAATGAAGTTTAATCATCCTCCTATGCATTTCTGACCAATAACCATACCTAAACCCAAATCTCTTCTCGACCCCACAAAAAACAGGACACAACAATTTCAATTGAGGTGGCTACAAACTACAATAGTTGAGTAAAACTGGGATCATTTAATCATCTTCTCAACCCCCAAAAAAAATAGGACACAAAAATTTCAATTGAGGTGGCTACATACTGCAACAGTTAAGTAAAACTGACATCATTTAATCATCTTCTCATCCCCAAAAATAAACAGGACACAAAAATCTCAATTGCGGTGGCTACAAATTGCAACAGGTAAGTAAAACTCGTAGCATTTAATCATGTATATATAGAATTGTACATCAAGATAACCAAGAAATCTAGGCGGAAAACCACAAGAAAAGCAGAAGCGATGTTCCAACCACAAACCCTAAACCTCGAACAAACATTTGCATCAGCACCTGCATACCAGATGAAGCGCACAGGTCCACAAACCCTAAACCTCGAACAAACGCTTGCAACAACACCTGCATACCAGACGAAGTGCGCAGGTTTTGGGGCCGTCCTGCGCCATCTTTGGCAGGGTGATTCGACCAACAACCGGCCCCGAGCAGAAAGGCAAAGGGAAAATGGAACATCGCAGCAATGACCCCAAACAAACGAAAGAAACGACACGGACACAAAGTTTTATGTGATGACATGATGCCCAACACGTGGATCTCCACGGTGGACACGTTCGTACCGGATCCATGTTGATTGACACGTGGTTTTGTGACGTGGCAGGGAGGGCGCACAGGTAATTCAGAATATTTATCTGATGTGTTTAATTATTGTTGCTGATTTTGTTTAGTACACTAGAATCTGTCGTGCTACGAATTGTTGAATGTATTGTTGAAGACTTGGCTACATTTATTCGGTTGTATTTCCTTTGGGCTATAATGACTTTTTGTCTCTTGTCTTTCGTCTATAGCGATGTTGATTTCTAACTACTATCAGCCGGTTTTTGATATTGTCTTCCAAATCCAAGTTAAATTGAACTGATTGGTTATGATTTTTCTCTGTTTTCATCAGCAATTGAGAACCTCTCTGATATATGTATTTTTTCATTTGGAGTTGTCTAATGAGATGAAGGAATTGCCCGGACGGTCAAAAGTGGCTGGAATTTGGGCAAAAAATTTTCAAAAAATGTTGTAGAGATAGTGTTTGAATTGTGTTTTTGATGGTGAAAATGAATTAAACACCATCAAAAATGTCTAGGACATCTAAAATTTTGAAGTTTAACAACTATAATTTGGATTTACAAAAATCTTTGCCGGATTTTTTCCAAATATACCAAGAATTTCCATACCTTTCTGAACAATTCCTTAGTCTAGTTAAACTATGGCTTCTCATTTTACTTAATAAAAAGCAGTTTTTTGTGTGTGAAAAAAAGGGCCAAAAATTAAGCCCCTAAACCAACCCTGCTTTTAGATGGCCGTACAAATTTTAAATGGCCTTTGATTTGACTAAGAGGTAGGTAGAATAGGGATGTTTGGCAGATTTTTAGTGCCAAGTTTAATTTTATCAATTAAAACTGCTAACGTTTCGAACCCGGAGACAGCCTTTGGTCGGCGGACGAGGGGTTTGGAGAATTATTACGATGCCGAGACAAGGGAGAGAAAGGCTGGAAAACTAAAGGAAAGAAATACAGCAGATAATATAAAATAATTATATTGATTTCGAAAAAATAAGTCCAACTACTGGTAAACTAATTAGTTTCCAATAAAAAATAAAAGATAGGATCTATGAAGTAACTTAAAGATATAATGCATGAAGTAAATCAACACGTGGTCTTAGTGAAGAAGATCACTCAACAAAGTCTGTAAGAGTAGAAGGCAAGTGCAGATTGTTCACTAAATCATATTCTAGGGTTCACAGGCTGTTGAATGCTGGAGGACCTAGTATGTCTCCCAGGAACAGACCTAGTGTGGTAGAGTAAGATCCCACTGATCCTCACTGATCTGGAATCTAGATAAGTATGAATATGAATCAAAACAAAAAAATATTAAAAAAATAAAAATAAATAAATAAAATAGAAAAACATAAAAACCAAAAAAAGGGCAATTCATATGTTTAGAAGAAAAGGCTAAAGAAAAGGCTCAGTGAAAGAAGACCCCATCCAGCCAGATTCGCTAAACGGGAAAAATAAGAAGGGATATAACAAAACAGAGAAAGTTGAAAGACATTTTGAGATTGATAAAAGAAGCCTAAGCAGTAGATCTGTGTGTGTTTAATGTTGATGAGCACTATAAGCTCCGTTGACCAGTGGGCCTGTAAAAGTTGAGAATAGGAAATCACACTGTAAATGTAACTTTCACAGATAAAAAAAAAGTAAGAAAAGAAATGCGAATATATATATATATATATACCCAAAAAAAAACGATAGTTCAATTGAAAGGCGTATTAAGGCAGTTTCATGGAGTAAATCTTCTTGTCTGTGTTTTTGATGTTTTAATTTCTGCGCGTTTGATTTTATGCACTCCAGAGCTGTTCTCTCTGATGATCTGAGAACCTGTTAGCTCGTGGTTGTGTTGGTGGAGAAAGAAATATGCATGGGAGTGAAGTCCCGTTTGCATTAAACCTATTAACTGCTACTTCATCAGAATACTCTAGTAACCTTCTTTAATCCAATGATTTTACGAACACGCCAAGTCGAACAAATGTGTGCTGTGAATTAGTCAATGTTTTATCCATAACCGACCCCGCTAAATGTATTTTCACTGTAACTGAAGTTTGCTATATCATATATTTTTGGATGTCTAACAAAGCAAAAGACAGGCGTTAATCACAATTTTCTTTAGTCAAAACCTCCATAGAACTATAAATAAAGCAACAAATCTTTACAATCTGTTTAATAGAAGCAATTTGCCGAAATATTCAATCCACTGAAAACAATGACCCTATCTTTTCTCTTATTTTTACAGCCATACCATGTATACTCATTGACAGGCCACAAAGCAGGATTCTTTCTTGAAAATTGACGGCCCTCTGGGGTACCAAGAGTTGTATTGAAACTTGCTGTCAGTTTATTTTCAATTCTTTTCGTTATTTGTCAATTTGAAAACCACTGAGCCCCACATTTCCTTGAGAAACTAAAAATGGCCCTCTCCGGTACTCACTTCTGCGTTATGTCACGTCATCTCCGGTACTCACTTCTGCGTTATGTCACGTCATCTGAGCCAACATGACCGATTCTGGCAACAGAACAAAAATTTCCGAACAATGCACTGTATCAGTTACAGACATCTGAGCTAACTATGGATAGAATAGAGATGTTTCACTTGTAGTTGGTTTCAAGACTTAAGCTTCTCTGAGCATCTATTAGCCATCACGTCAGTTCCTTACAGATCCTAAATATTCCAAGCTATAGCACATTTTGCACAATTATCTTTGGGGACAAACCAGCTGAGAGGTAGGCTCCACCTCTATCATTGTGAGATTTTTTGCACAATAAAGAAAGATATAGGGGGTTTGGTACTGACCAATACACATAGCCAGGGTACAGAGCTAGCTATTAAAAGGATGTAAAGCCTTTTCAGAGAAATGTATATTGAGAAGTATTTTTAGATAGATTTAGTCAAGCATCCCACACTCGTGTTTCTCATGACTCAGAAGTTAGAACTAGTACTGTACCCTATATATTTAGATTAATGAGGAGACTTAGTCTTACACATATGGCTTACAATGTTTCCGACATTTTGAGTCAAGACTTTTCTATGTTAAAAACCGATCTGGAAATTATGGCAAGTTGTCTCCAGTGCCCCCACACTTTGAACTTTGATAGAATACAATGGGTTCTTGTAGCTCACTCTTAAGAACTGGGAAAAATTCCTAACCAAGAATTTGTAATCTTGGGTTGACCTCCAGTGCATTATTATAGGAGATCGGTATTCTTTGACAGATCTATCCAGAAAATTGGCACTTCACGGAAAAGAGAGGGTCCTTATCATGGTTATCACTTCTATTTTATATCCAGGAGACAGATTCAAGGAGGCCTTTGGTTGTAGTGAACAAAGTTGGAAGGAGAGAATGAGGACCTATTTAAATTTTCAGATATAACAACTGCACTCTTTACAGGTGCAATAGAGTAATGTCTTCGGCGATTGCTAAACTTCACAAGAGACAGAAAGGCAGTGATCCAGAAGGAGAATGGCTCAAAAGGATTGATGGCTTATGGAGATACCCATGAGCATTCGTGTTCAGAGTAACTGGTTGGCTCATCCTTTATCAAGGGCTAGCCAACAAGCACATTTTATCTAGGGCGGGCCCTACCGATAGCAGAAAAGACATGAAACATATATTTTGGGATTGTGGTTTTGCAAGATCCTTATGAAAAAATTTCAACACATCTCCCCAGTTTTCCTTCTAAGTCACTGAAGGGTGGTTCTGTTAGGGGACCTCGCTTTGTAATCATTAGTTGCCCAACCTTTTTACTCGGTTCTCAGGAAAAAGATCCTTTCATTGCTAAGGTGAATAAGATGTAATCCACCTTTGACTGTAACAAATTTACAAACTGTAGGATTGTATTTCACAGAATTTTGGATGAACTGACAATACAAATCTCTCCTAATATCCATATTTCCTGGAAACTATATGAGAGATACTGATATGGGGCTGCCATATATGCTTGCCCTCCTGACCTATGTTGGCAGTGCGAGTAAGTTTCTTTATTGTACTTGATGTAGTTTCTTGTAATTTTGTATTACAAGAATCATGTTTCCACAAAGAAAAGGAGAAAAAATTGGAAACAAAATTAATGTAGTGTTCTATGGTACTTACATCTCTTGGATTGAATGATGTCTATTTTCCCATATACCAAGTATCACTAGCCATGATCGAAGTAACAGGACTCACCAATTACTCAGGAAGCTCACCAACTTCGCTCATCTCGCTGGAATGCTGTGAAGCTTTTCCCAAACTTAGCATGACTTGGTGAAATTTAGTCAGACTCACTAGTCTGCTGATACTCACCAGACATAGTCAAGCTTGCTCAAGAATCAGTCAAACCTGCAGTGATTTTTTCTATTTGTAATTTCGATTCTCTTATGTAGTTTGTGCTTTGAGTTTATACTGCTTAGGGGCAATTTAAGAATATGGCTATAATTTCAAAAAATGAGAACAGATAAAATACAAAATGAATATTACCAACTGTAACAAATTTACTAACTGTAAGATTGTATTTCACATCATGAAAATAGAAACTTTAATATAATACAATACACTTAAGATAGTTTCTTTCTTGAGATTTAATACACTACGAAGATAGAAAATTTTGTGGTAAAAGTAAGTTCATGTGCGATACATCACAAGAGGCGAGTTTCTTCAGAACACAAAAAAAACTAGGGAGGGGGCTGGAGCTTATGTTCTAGAACAGTATGTCCTTTAATGTGAATTTGGTCACCTGGATTTTCAACGACATTGCTCATTTTATGCACTCAATCCACATTCTCTAGTTTATGTGCTCTTCAATTGATCCCTAGATTACTGTACACTGTATTGCTCATTTTATGCACTCAATCCACATTCTCTGATTTATGTGCTCTTCAATTGATCCCTATATTACTGTACACTGCTTTCCATACTTTTTAATGTTAATTTTTAAGGTTTTGATTTTAAATATCCACATTCTCTGATTTATGTGCTCTTCAATTGATTCCTAGATTACTGTACATTGCTTTCCATACTTTTTAATGTTAATTTTTAAGGTTTTGATTTTAAATATCCCTGAGATAGTGGAAACTAACAAGTGAGTTAAGGTAGGCTGGATAAATAAATATATCCAAATTTTTATAATAATAAAACAATTCTAAAGTTACTCACGAGTTGAAGATGCAATGTTGGCTTGGAGTATGCCCTAACATTGCTTCTGCTTGGCTAAGAGCTCGTCTTCCTCGACATACGAACACGGGTTAATGACCCAAGACCTAGAGGCCTCTGGCGGGAGTTAAAACCTGCCCCCTTATGGACGACCAATGGGTAATTACAGGTGGCATAGTTTTCCTTGAATAACAGTGATAAGTCAACCTGCATTAGAAGATAGCAATCAATGATGGTTATCCCCACTGCTAGTTTGACAACCGAGTTATAATAGGTTTTCCCACTGTGCAAAAGAACAGTTGAAGATGTAATGTTCTATTAAAGCATTCCTTGTGTGAAGGTCACCAATTCAAAACCCTGTTGGTACAAAAAATCCAATCATATTACAGGTTGGTGTGCCCCATGCTGTGTATGATTCCTCAGTGATTTTGATGGCTGAGATGCCTCTGAGTTACAGTGACATAAATATATAAATAAAATTATACCTTGTAGTCTAGCGTACCACATTTAGTAGTAATAATTACAAATTGTCGCAGTGCAATACATCACAAAGACAGAAACTTTGTTGCGGTGTGATATGCTACAAAGATAGAAATTTTGTTGTCATGCAATACACCACAAATACATAAACTTCATCGTCATGTGATACACTGCGAAGATAAAAACTTTGTTGTCATGAATACACCACAAAGATAGAAACTTTGTTGCAATGCAATACATTGTGAAGATAGAAACTTTTATTGATGTGTGACAAAACTTTGTTTAAGTGCAATATGTTGCAAGTAGCAAGTTTTTTGAAAATTCCAAAGAACTAGGGGAGGGGGTTGGAGCTTATGTTTTAGACCGGACGCAACCTCCACTTCTGTTGTGGAATTGGGTACCAAGATTTCTAATCACACTGCTCATTTTATGCATTCAATCCATAATTTCTGAATTATGAGCTCTGCAATTGCTCCCAGATTATGGTAGTCTTTGTCATGCCTATGATGTAAATATTTATGGTCTCAATTTTAAATATCCCTAAAATGGTAGAAAATGACAAGTGAGTTAAGGGGAGTTGGATAAGCAAATATATCCACAAACATCGCCTTGCTCTCATATTATGCTAGTCTTTGTCGGGCCTGTAATGTAAATATTTAAGGTCTTAATTTTAAATATATCCAAAGGCATTGCTCCCAGATTATGGTAGTCTTTCTCATGCCTGTAATGTAAATATTTAAGGTCTCAATTTTAAAGATATCCAAAGCAAATATATCCAAAGACATTGCTCCCAGATTATGGTAGTCTTTGTCATGCGTGTAATGTAAATATTTAAGGTCTCCATTTTAAAGATATCCAAAGCAAATATATCCAAAGACATTGCTCCCAGATTATGGTAGTCTTTGTCATGCCTGTAATGTAAATATTTAAGGTCTCAATTTTAAATATTCCTAAGATGGTGGAAAATGACAAGTGAGTTAAGGGAAGCTGGATAAAAAAATATATCCAAAGACATACAACTTGAGTGGGCCTAATGGTTAAGAGCATGTGTTTCCTCCTAAGAGGTCATAGGTTCAAAACCAAAGGGGGTAGAATATGTATGCCTTTGTAGACTTGAGCATGTATTTCATCCTAAGAGGTCACAAGATGAAAACCAAAGGGGGGTAGAGTATGTATTGAACAGTCAAATTCCTGGCCGCATGTGGGTCCCTTGTCTCACAAACAAGGGGGTCTCATACACCAATTTCAATAATAGTAAAAATAAAAATAATTTTAAAACTAGACCACACAATCAATCACTAACATTTAGTGGTATTAACTGCTAATTATCCCTTTTTCCATAAAGTTGCTTTCAACTCAACTCAATGTAAAGAACATAATTCATGAAATACCATTAAGATGGTGTAAATTTTGGAAATTATGAAATATCCTTAAGATGTTGTGAATTGAGTTTATGAAATCTTGAAATATCCTCAACAATGGTTAAATTTGACAGGTATTCATGAAATTTTCTCTTATTTAACTTTACTGGCATTTTTAAAATCTACACATTATTAATGACAAACACGGTGGTATGGTGGCTTTGGATCCAACACTGGAACATAGATTATTGCTTTGTGAGGGTTGCTATGGTTTGCACAACACAAGAAAATAAGCTCACTGAATATCTATGGGGACCCTAAGGCTCTTATTGATGGTATCAAGGGAACTAAATGATTCTTTCCCCCCTTTCTTCTGGGTTGGCTTAGTAGGATCAAGCACATTCTGGGATCTTTCTCTGCATGTACCATCTTTCATGTATACCGGGAATGTAACATGGTGGCTGACAGTCTTTCAAAGGTTGGCCTTGGTGTATCCTTTGGTTTCTTGCACTATCAATAAGAGGCTGACTACTCAATACTGCCTACCATGAATCACTTCGACACTTTGCATCAGGACTTTACGTGGGATTTATAGTTTATGATATTCTCCAATCTTTTCTATTTTTCTTTATTTTGCATCTTTAATTTTGCTTTATTTGCATCCACTTTACATTACATTCGGTTACAACAGATATGGCCCATAGTAGTGATGTGGCCTTAACAACTCATGACACAACTTCACATGACACTGCTGACATGTACTAGCTAGTTGTGGTGTCCATATCAAGTTGCTGCGTTGCTAAGTGATGGATGTACTCTCGTATGTGCTTTGTCATTTCCTCCACATGACTTGATGCTGTGGGGTCTTCAATGGTCTTGGTCTTGCAAGATGGTTGTATGCATGTGTTCTTTTTGCTTTGTCTTGGATCTGCTTCTCTCGTCTATCCAACTACAATTACATCTTCTAGCATGTGTGCTCCTTCTTCATCCCACTCATCGTCTCCCCATGGTCCATCAATGTACTTGTTCTTTCCCTCCATAAGATTGTGCATTAGATGAAACCTTCATGTGGTCTTGATCTTCTATCATACCTTGGGTTCCTTGGTATGCTTATCTTCTTCCTCAGCTCCTTGAGAGTCCTCTAGCATGTCATCCTTCTTGTGATCACTGAGAGACACATATGTGTAGTTTCAGTGGGCAGTGAGTGTTGCGGGATGAGGTCATGGGAGGACACATCTGCATAGTTTCAGGATTGTTAAAATTGGAAAATAGGGCCAAACTCAATGTGGGTCATCTTGTTTATGGCAGATGATATTTTTCTTGGACTCCTCTCGCCGAGAGGTGTAGGATTGATCTAAAGATCATCTGATTAGGACGTGTATTCATGGAGATAAGAATTTATTTGTATTACTTGGCAATTTGTCAAGGTCGGCCAATGACCAAATTACCCCAACTTATCCTCAATATTTTATTATAAATAGAAGAGGCCTTCAAGTCATTTTAACATTCATTTCTTGTGATCTCACTCTCCACTCGTTTGGGTTTTGGTGGAAGGTGAGGTCTAAAGGATAGCCCTGTATGCAATCTTAAAGGGAGGGAGATCTTGCCTTACCCTAGCTACAATAAGGAAGAGTCTTAGCCGCAGGTAAGGGAGAGATTTGGCCACTGTTAAAGGAAAGCTCTAACATCATTAAGGAAGAGATATATCCTCAGACTTAAGGGTGCCCTAGCCGTAGTCTAAGGAGCCCTAATTGTAGCAAGTAAGAGGCTTTATACGCAATTCATGAAGGCCCTAATCCACTGTCTTAGTCTGCCCTAGCTGTAGTCAAAGAAGGAGGTTCCAGCCATAGCAAATGGAGGTCTCAAGTAGCTATCTAGTAATTCTCTAAGCCATAGTAGGAGAAGCCCTTATATGCAGCTCTAAGAGACCAAGTTGCAGTCACCTAAGCCATTGTCATAATGCCACATTGATGTAGGTGATAATGTGGCCTATTTGAGGACTGTTTGGGCATGTTAGTGTTGTTCTTGAGCTCAATTTGAAGGGCAGAAGAATCCGCAAAAAGGAGGAGCTAGGATCTACTGTTTAAGGGTTGTTTGGATCCCTAAGCTACAAGCAAGAAGTGCCCTAACCAGTCATCATGTTGACAACATCAAATCTCTTATTGACTATGTCCTAGAAGTGTGGTGGCAGTGCAGTGTTGAGACTATTCATGAGGATAGTTTATAAGGTTGGCAAACCTCGGTCATTACATTGAAGAAATTTGTCCTAGTTCAAGATTAGATCAGTATATTCAGATTGGGTCAAGCTTGTTGGACTAAATACAGCTGCGTTGATATTATTGATTGTTGATTGAATATCATAGGCTTAACTTGTTGATGGGCTAGGTCGTAGGCCATAGCCAGTAGCAAAGTTTGTTCTAAGGATTGCACAAGTGGTAGATCCTCACCTCTAAGACCTGCATTGTTGACTATATGAAGGAAGAGGACTGAATGTTGGAGTAGTGACAATTAGTGCAGCAAGAAGACATCAGAATTCTGGGAAATGTTTTGGGTCAAGATTTGACTATGTTTGGATCAGTTTGATGAGCATCATGTTGATGCCACTTGGATAAAAGATCCAGTTTTGTTTGACCTCTCTGGTCAAGGATTTTCTATTGCTTTCACAAAATCTCAGATTTGTATATTTGTACTATCTCTCTCTTTGTTGGACTATTGAAGAATATAAGAAGAATTGATCAAGGGTTTCCCCACATTGGGGTTTGTCCCTAGCTAGTGCCACATCTTGTGTCCTCTTGTCTTGGCTTGTCTTTTGTTGTTTATGTTTATGTTCTATCTACACTTTACTATCATGTTGATGTGATTGCTAATCTGAATATTGACATTAGGCTAATATGAAAAATTGAAGTAAATTGCTCTAAGCATAGAACATACCTAAATTTAACAAGGATGTAAGGTAGATTGAACAGTCAAGGGACAAACTTCACAGTTTTAAGATGCAAGGCACTGTTGTGGGATGAGGTCATGGGAGGAAACCTCTGCGCATTTTCAAGATCCAAGGCAGACATGACCGCTGAGAGACAAAACTGCGCAGTTTCTGGAGACAGTGGGTTTTGTTGAAAATAGCAACAAGAAATGCTAAAAATAGAAGTGCTAAAAATAGCACTGCTATAAATAGCATTTTAGGATACATTCCAATTTTAGTTAGTCCCTAAACTAAAATTGAGAATTAAAATTAAAATTTGATCTTAGCAGTTGTTTGTAAAATAATTAATTAATTCATCTTGTGTTAATTAGTTGTAGAAAATCAAACATGAAGTCTATGTGAAGACATGCAATAGTTTCCCCTTTGATTGAGGAAGTTATCCCTTGATTAAAGGAGATCAACATGAGTTGTACTTTGAGTTGTAATTAGTTAGCTCAGTTAACTAAGTTAAGTCTAGTTAGATTAGTTCCAACAGTTTGTGGAACTGATTGTGAGTTCAGTTAGTTAATGCATGCATGCATGTAACTGATGCACTTCAGATAACTAAATATTCTCTCATAAATAACTCATGCATATCAGTTTAGTTAGAGACCCAGTTGAGATCAGATGATGGGACAATGTACTATCAGTTGCAGGAATATTCCATTGAGGATATCTCTTGCATGCAGAAGGAATTCATTCCTTGGAGATTGTGCAGTTAGTTCTGAGTTTGATCAGCATGTGGTGAGGCCAATTCACACAGGTGACAGCATTGGACCCCAGGAAAAACTGTGCAAGAATATAGGAGGCTTGGAGGATTGGAGAAAGACATATGTTGTGTTTATTCAATCTGTGAGCTATATTGAGGGATTGTACTGAGAGTTGGATAGCTTGTGAGCTAAAGCTTTGTGTAATCTAGACATGTTTACACTTGTATGATAATACAAAGATCACGGTTTTTAGCTGAGGCTTCACCCAGAGTATTCTTTTGTGTTCATGTGTGATTTATTTCTCATTCTCCGTTATATGTGTTCTATTTGATCTTGCTCATAATCAACTAAGCTTCCGTAAGTTTTTTTGTAGAAGTAAATCAAGTATTTTGCTTTAGTATATTGCATAATCTGTTGATCTACAGTGGGAATTTCTACATGGTATCAAAGCAAAGGTGATCAAAGTGAAGAACAGTATACAAAGAAGGGAGAAGTTCAAAGTTCGAAGTTCTTGATTATAGAATTCGAATTCTTATCACATCTCAATTTCACCAATGGCGTTCAATGGTTTAAGACTCAAGTATGGCCTTGATGGCAACTCGAATTATATAGCCTGGAAGGATCGCATGGAAGTGGTATTAGAGGACAACGGTCTAAAGGACTCCATTGATCAAGAAGTCCCCAAGCTAGCAGCAGCTAATGCCCGAGAATTGGCAGAATGGAAGAAATGTGTGGCTAGAGCGAGGAGAATCTTTTTGGAGGGAGTTCGAGACCACGTAGTCTCAAGTCTCCATGGGAAGGACACATCGTTTTCAATGTGGAAAATATTGAAGGATCTATATCAAAACAGCAGTGATCAGAGGAAGCTGGTGCTGAAAGACAAGCTTCGAAAAATCAAGTGTGAAAAGGGTGACATGATCTCTACATATCTGAACAAGCTCACCACCTACAGGGATGAGCATGGAAGTGTAGGGATCACGAAAGCGGATGATGACATGGTGAGTCTAGCTCTCCTCGATCTTCCTAAGAGCTGGCATAGCTACCAAGACTCGGTAAATGGAAGACAAAAACTGCCAGATTGGGAACGACTTTGGTCAAATTTGATGCAGGAGGAGATAAGGAGAAGCACCAGAGTTGGATCTTCATCAAAGCAAGATGATGAAGAAAATCTAACCTTAGCGAGTAAGGTGAGGAAAGGGAAAGGGAAGGCATCCCATTCCAAATCCAGCTCTTCCCATGGTGGGAAGAAGTTTGACAAATCGAAAGTGAGATGTTTTCATTATCATGAGGTGGGTCATTATGCTACAAATTGTCCATGGAAGAAATCCAAGAAGGGATCCTCGAAGGGATCAGATGGTGAGGCACTGGCCTCACAGTTAGAATTGGATTTCTCTCTCATCATATGCATGGTTTCATCCATGGTGGGATGTGTTTGGTACCTGGACAATGGAGCTTCATTCCACGTGACCAACGACAATAATCTTTTCAGTACCTTGGAGGAGAAGGATCTGTAGATGCGGATTGAGATGGGTGATGATGGAAAGTACCGTGTTTCAAGTGAAGGCACGGTTGTGTTTCAGAGGGAGCATGGAGCTCCCCTCACCCTAACTGATGTAAAGTATGTACCAGGTCTGAAGAAGAATCTTGTGTTTGTCACTATGCTGGAAGACAAAGGCTATGATGTAGTCTTTAGTAAAGGAAAGGTATTCTTGAGGCATATCAGCACTGGATAGACCAAGAGGATTGGGATTTGAGTAAAGAATCTCTACAAGATGGAGGTAGACGACCATGCTGCATTGAGTTCCAAATTAGAGTTGGTGTAGAGCCAAGATGCTGGTGAGCTATGGCATAGAAGATTGGGCCACTTGCACAATGGGGCCTTGAAGATCATGTAGCAGATTTCTACCAGAATTCTAAAGGGAAAACTGGAGCAGATGGATACATGCAAAGGTTGTACCTTGGGTAAGTATGCAAAATCTTCCTTTCAGGATCAAGATAGTAGAGCTGGAGCAATCTTGGAGTGAGTTCACACAGATGTGTGTGGACCATTCTTTACAGCCTCCACTACTAAACAAAGGTACTATGTTATTTTTATTGATGATTTTTTTCATAGATGTTGGATCTATTTTATGTAGAAGAAGGATTAGACCTTCTCAAGGTTTTGTGAGTTTAAAGCCTTGGCAGAGAAATAATATGGAAAGAAAATAAGGGCCTTGCATAGCGACAATGGTGGAGAGTATGTCTCCCAATAGTTTAAGGACTTCTGCGTAGCAGAAGGAATTAAATGGGAGTTGATGGAACCCCATAACCCACAACAGAATGGGGTAGCCAAAAGGAAGAGCAAATCAATTGTGGGAGAAACTCAGGCGATGTTGCATGACCAAAGACTACCACTTCATTTGTGGGCTAAGGCATGCAATACAACAATATACTTGTAGAACAGAAGCCCGCATCGTATAGTAGGGATGAAGACACCAATGGAAGCCTTTTCCGGGAAGCAACCAGATGTGAGTCACTTGAGGATCTTTGGATCATCGATTTATTTCCATGTGACCAAATATTCTTGGAAGAAGCTAGATCCAAAAGCTGAGTTAGGGATACTTGTGGGGTACACTGATACACCCCATAACTATTGGGTGTTCCTGCCTTCCAGTCAGAGGACAGTGGTACGCAAAGATTTGAAGTTCGACGAGCAGAAAGCCATGCGAGTATCACTTGAGAGGGAGCTCAAGTTGCATGCAGAGGATGAACTTTTAGTTCGTAAGGTGGAGGAGCCTCAGACTGATGAAGAGAAGCCACATGCAAAGGATCCGAGAGTGGAGACATCCACTCATGCTGAGTCTTCCAGAGATGGGTGGAAACACTCAAGGCAAGATGATAGGTTAATGATGGATGCACGAGAGTATGTGGGACAACCATATTCTCAGCGCAAACAGAGGAGGTCACCCGAGCGGTACATTGGTTACATGTCCCTGGTTAGGGAATGTGTAGAGACCGAACCTTCCTCTCTTGAGGAAACAGTGTAACAACCAGTCTGGGTTGATGCTATGGTGGAGGAGTATGACTCCATCATTCGGAACTGTGTTTGGGATGTTGTCCCAAGACCTCATGACAAGTTAGTGGTCAGTTCCCAATGGCTTTACAAGGTAAAGCAGGTAGCTGATGGTAGTTTTGAGAAACATAAGGCAAGTTTTGTTTCCTGTGATTTCTCACAAGTTGAGGGGATCGACTATGATGAGACTTTTGCTCCTGTAGCAAGGTACTCATCTATCAGATTGATGTTGGCACTATCAGCTCCGATGGGTTGGAAGATCCATCAGATGGATGTGAAGACTGTGTTCCTCAATGGGAAGATCGAGGAAAAGGTGTACATTGAGCAGCCGGATGGTTTGAGACCTTCGATCATGAGTCGCATGTGTGCCGACTCAAGAGGGCTTTGTACGGGCTGAAGCAAGCACCTTGTGCTTGGTACACCAGGATCGACTGTTATTTCACCGGGTTGGGATGCGAACCTTTACCACATCATGGTAGAAGGTAAGCCATTGATCATCGTTCTTTATGTGGATGATCTGATTTTGACAGGTGATGATCAGTTTATCAAGTCTTGCAAGGAGGACCTTGCAAGAGAGTTCGAGATGAAAGACATGGGTCTTATGCACTATTTTCTAGGTATGGAAGTGTGGCAGAA
The DNA here is from genome assembly GCA_000404065.3 of Pinus taeda. Taxonomy (NCBI): domain Eukaryota; kingdom Viridiplantae; phylum Streptophyta; class Pinopsida; order Pinales; family Pinaceae; genus Pinus; species Pinus taeda. Next base: position 40,653 of record APFE031564458.1, read on the forward strand.
AGATGAGGAAGTATTTGTGTCTCAAGGTAAGTATGCCAATGAGATACTCAGGTGATTCCACATCGAGAAGTGCAAGCCCATGCAGACTCCTTTATCTAGTAACTGGAGGAAGGAGGATGCTACTTCAAGTGAGGTAGTAGTTGCTACTGTTTATCGGTAGCTTGTGGGTTCATTGATGTATCTAGTCAACACATGACCATATCTATGCTTTGTGGTGAACCAACTGAGTCAAGCTATGGTTCAGCCTATCAAGCTATTTTGGAAGGTAGCGAAGCATGTGCTGAGATACCTCAGAGGCACATCTCAGTATGGATTGTGGTACAGATAGATAGAGGGAGTGAAGCTTCAAGGCTTCACAGATGTAGATTAGGCATGGAGTCCATAAGACCAAAAGAGTACTTTTGAAGGAATCTTCAACCTTGGTTCAACTACAGTTTCTTGGTACAACAGGAAACAGAGGTCAGTTGCACTTAGCTCAACAGAGGCTGAATACATGGCTATCAGTCAGGCAGCATGTGAGGCCATTTGGATGCGAAAGATTCTAGTGCAATTGTTTGGTCAGAGGATGGATCCAACTATGATTTACTGCGATAATCAGAGTTGTATCAAACTCTCTGAGATTCTAGTATTTCATAACAGGTCCAAACACATTGATATCTAGTATCATCATCTTCGAGACTGTGTAGTGAAGAGGATCGTGTTGTTGTTATATGTTCAACCGAGGAACAGGATGCAGATATTTTGACTAAGGCATTGTCAAATGCAAGTTCGAGTTCCACAAAGACAGGATTGGGGTGAGTGATAATCCCTTTCTTGTTGAGAGGGAGTGTTGAAAATAGCAACAAGAAATGCTAAAAACAGAAGTGTTAAAAATACCACTGCTATAAATAGTAATTCGGGATACATTCCAATTTTAGTTAGTCTCTAAACTAAAATTGAGAATTAAAATTCGAATTTGATCTTAGCAGCTATTTGTAAAATAATTAATTAATTCATCTTGAG